>PVJH01043259.1:0-13751 GCA_004026705.1 Nesogale talazaci | reverse complement strand
CAAAGCAGTGCCTCTGGGAGAGGAAGCTGTGGCCAGCTGAGCATCCCGGCCTGCGGGTCCCGCATGGAGAACAGGATGGTGGGAAGCCGCCCAGGATGCCCCTTCCCGCCATCTGTGCGATCTTCGTTTTCTCTAACACTCAGAAATAGATGTTTGCGCTATGCTCTCGTTGGCAGGGGAGCAGTGGGGCCTGCCAAGGCCCGGGGAGCCCGCCAGCCCGAGTTTTACTGTACAAACAGTTGGGAGGGAGGGGTGGAGAGAGGGCTGTCTCTGTTAACTTAAAATCCCCCGATCAGTAAACATGCCAATTTAAAGTGTAATTAACTCAGGCCGGAAAAAATTCAGATTTGGACTGCTTTTCACAGTTGAGGTTGTTTTTCTTTTATTTATTTATCTCTTTCCGGGTGTGGTGGTGTCTGTGGCAGGTTTAAGCCAGGAAAAATAGAAGGGATGTGTGTGTGTGTGTGTGTGTGTGTGTGTGTGTACTCAGGCAGGGAGGGGGCACGTGGGAGGGGGCCGGGAAGCATCTGGAAGACACCGGCAGGCAGGCAGAGAGAAGGGGGGGGGCTCTTCATTGAGCCCCTGGGCTGGGAGGTGCCTACTGAGATGTTGCCGGCTCTGCAGATGGGGACACTGAGGCAGAGAAAGTAGAGGCACGCCCCAGGGTGGGGGACAGGGGCCCCTGTTGATAAGTCATGGGGTGTGATCAAGACCCTTGCACCTGACCCTGACCCTGACCCTCTCTTCCTTCTTGCTCAAGTCCCCCCGGCCCTTCAGGAGCTTCAACTGTTCTCTGAAGCAGAAGTTTCTCGGTCTCCTGCAAGCATCTTGCCCGTTTTGAATGGCTTCAAAATGCCCCCTGTTCTTGGAGAATGCTGGCCCTGCCATGAGCCTCTGGACCTTGGTCTCCTGCCGAACTGGTCCGTCTCCCGTGTCCCAGAGGAAGATGGCCCAGCCCGGGGCTTCTGAGGACCGATGATGCACCTGCTGGGGATGGGGTGAGACTGGGCCTACCTCCCGGTGCCCCTTCCAGGCAGCCAGTGTGGGATTGGCCTGATCCAAGTTCTCGCTCTTCCTCAGACCCTCTGAGCCACTGTCAGGTGATTTGAATAATAAATTGCGTTGCCAAAACCCACCACGCCCTGTGTATCTGTGTGTGCGTGTTCAATGGGAAGTATAAGCCAACGGGGTCCCCAGCCTCCCCGCTTAGGAACGCTGCTGAGAAGGTCACTGGCTGGGGTCTGGGGGAGGGAGGTGAGCTCATTCCGCCCCCTCCCCCCCACTCTGAACACAGAGCCCCAGTCTTTCAAGGGGAAGTCAGGCTAGACAAGATGTCCATTCCCTACAGGCTGGCCTGCTTGTGTTTCACAGCCTGAGGCTGCTACCCATCCTGATTCCCCCACCCGCTCTCCCCAGGGCAGAGGCCTGGCGGGGGGCAGAGCAGGCCCACGCCATCCTGCCAGCCGTGAGAGTAGTCACGACACAGCCTCTCTGACTCACAGGGTCTGAGCCAGAGCCTCTTGTAAATTACATAATTACCTGCGAAACCTGCTGCCCATCGAGACAGCAGGGGACACGAAGCAGCCGGCTGGTGACTCATGCTCTGTTCTCCAGGGCTGGGGGAGAGCGAGGGTTTGCCACCCCCCCCTTCCTGCCACTCCGTGTCCACCAATTTGAAGATCTGTTGGGGGAGGGATGGTGTACTTTCTTCTCCAACTTCCCTCTACAGTCCCTCAACAAGCCTCTGGACTATCCCCCAGGTGAGGCCCTAAAGAGAGATTGCTTTTAGCCCACCTGCCCCACAGTGGGATGGGTCAGCCCTGCAGCTGGGCCTCCAAGCTGCTCATCACCCAATCCTCTGTCCCCTACCCCTTCCCAGCAGCCCTGGCGTATGGACAAACGCCACCTCTGGAGAACACGCCAAACTTCCGTGGAGTTTGGAAAGGAGGGAGAGGACGCTTCCTGTCCCAGCTGTTGTCAGAGGGGAGCCCTGGGAAAAGCAGAGTCTGGTGGGATCCGGCCTCCGTCTCAAGGCCTGGGCTCCAGTCCTGGCTTTGTCTCTGGCTGCCTGTTTGGCCTCTCAGCCTCAGTTTCCTCATCCGCAAAATGGGCACACTCCCGTCTGCCTGTCAGGCCGTGATGTGTATATAGTTCTCTGCGCAGGGTCTGACCCAGACAGGATGTCATGTGATAGGAGCCTCCTAAGCCCCACACACCTGTGGCCGGGCCTCACCTGCCCTGGGGGGTGCCCCCTTTCAAGGGCAGTGCCCTTCTGTTCCCAGTTCCTGGTGGAGCCCCCAAATAGAGCCTATAGAATGAATGCTAGAAGCATTATTATCCTGAATGTTCTGCAGTGGAGGGGGGGGGGGGAGGCTTCCGTGGATCCAGGCCAACTCTGGCCAGCTCCTTGCCTGTGGGGATTTCAGAGGGGTGGGTGTGGGGTTATGCTTGGGCCCAAGTGCCGCCTCTCAGCTGATGACACACACACACACACACACACACACACCCCGACTCCCCTAGTTTGCCTTCACATCAGGGAGCAGTTCCACCTGGGAGTGGCTAGTCATCATCCAGACCATTCCTGGGCCCGAGCATCTATCCACCCAGAAGTCAAGTCTTCCCCTCGACTGGGAAGCCCACCACCCACTTTCACCCTTACATCCCAACAGATGAGAGCTGCCTTCTGAGAGAGCCCTTCTGCTGGGCTGCGCCCAGTCCCCTGTGTGCCCACTCTAGGACTGGAGAGGACGGGCCCTATCCAAAAGCTGGCTCCCTGTGCATTTGGACTCATGCCCATGCGGGGACTCAGTTTCTTCATCTGTAAGGTGGGTGGGGGAAGCAGGGGGGGTGGAGTATGAATGGTGGAAGACTAGGGAGAGAGGGTCTCTGAGCCAAGTGTTAGACAGGGGCAGGTCTGGGCTCTGAGGCATGAAGGACATGAAGGTCCCAGGCCACCTCTTCCCTGCAGATAACAGCCCTGTCCTGGACCCCCAAGCTCTGCCTTCTCCCTCCAGGGGTCCCTGTCTGCCCTCTGGAGGCACCTTTCGAGCCCAGGAGGATAGGGGTCCGGCTGCAGAGGTACAGTGCTGGGCCAGACAGGTCTCTAGAAGGGAGGCGGGGGACAGTGCTGGGAGGAGTGGGTGCTGGGCCCAGGGCCTGCCCTCCGCCCCCCGCCCCCCGCCTGGGGCCCAGCCATCGCACGCTCTTCCTGGACTTCACAATGCAGGGGAGTTGGAGCTTTTCTGCGGCACAAAACCCCCTCCCGGGTGCCCTCCGTGGCTCAGCAGAATGATCCGGAATGAGGTGGCGGATTGCTAATGGGCTTTGGGAAATGGGATGCCATTTGGTGGCTGTTTTTCAGGCCCAGAGCTATTGAATAAATGAAGTGTGCGCAGGGCTGGCGTCCCTGATGAACTGCTTGCTCCCTGTGGGCAGTGAGGGGCTGCGGGGAGCTGCAGACGTGGATAGGGCCAGGGGCTGGTGGGGGGGGGGGGCGGTGCTGCAGATGCAGACGGAGTGAAAGCGGCTCGGGCTCGGGGTGCAGACACAGACCGGGTCAGGGGCAGCAAGAAGCAGTGATGGATAAGGACGAGGGCTTGGGGGCTACAGAGAGGGAAAGGGAAAATGGTGGGTGCTCAGGAAGGGGCTTCAGAGACAAGCTTGCTGGCGCTGCGGGTGAGGGTGAGGGCTATGGGGTGCTTGGAGGCGGGGAGGGGCATGTCCTGTAAAGGACTGGCTGGTCTGGAGGGGAGGGGAAGGGAGGAGAGGGAGGTGGCCGGGCCTGCATTCAGGCTAGAAAACTTGTGCTGGAGAGCTTGACCCTGACCACAGGGGGGCAGCCTGGGCTGCAGCTGCAATTCGAGGCCTGTCCAGCAGGGGGAGGGCGCAGGAACCAGGGGAACAGAGGACCAGGGAGGCTTGCGGAAGGGTCGGGAGGCTCTCCGGCCTCAATCCAGTCTCAAAGGGGCAGGGAGGGGGGCACGACCCACCAGCTGTCGCCGCCGCTGCTTCAGAGCAAGCAAGGGAACTGTGCCGGGCTAGTTTGGGGGCCTCTAGGCTCACAGAACTCTGCTCAGCCCAGCCTCAGTTTCTTAAAAGCTGGGCTGTGGAATAGGAAGAAGACGGGAACAGAGAACATGGGAGGACTGGAACATTGGCAAGGGGGTAGGGGAGTCAGTGTGACCAGCAGCAGCCCGGGTGTCCACACCTGCTCGTGAGGGGGGTGGGGGCAGAAGAGACCACCGCATCCCCATAAGTGACACAGGTGGTTTAGTGGAACAGGTGGGGTAACAGGTGTTCCCTGGGCAGGGTCAAGAACAACCCGGGATTGAATCTGGACCTGGACTAAGTGATTTGGGGGAGGGTCCAGGGGCTGCGAACCACAAAGCCACCAGTTCAAAGTCGCCAACGGCGCTGAGCACAAGACTTTCTCCTCCAATGACAAGCTGCCTCCTCAGAAACCCGTAGGGGGCGGTTCTGCCCTGCCATAGAAGTTGGCCTCAGCTCCATGTCAGGGAGTTTGATGTGGGGTTGGCCAGGGGCCCTGGTGGTGCGGCGGTTAAGCATCGGACTGTGATCCACGTGGTTGGCGGTTCAAAGCCACCAGCAGGTCTGAGGGAGGAAGGCTGCACTTTCTATTCTTGTGACCAGAGACAGTCTCGCCCGGGCTCTCTCTGAGTCAGCATGAGCGCGATGGCAGGGGGTTTCACTTTGTCTTGTGTTTGGAGAGATGGGGAGGAGCCCTGAAGGCTGAGAGATCAAATCTGGAGACTGGAAAGGTCCAGGACTCCAGTGGTGGGAGGAAGGTGGGGAGCCCGCGGCAGCTGGCTTGGGTAAGGACTGCCAGCCACAGCCTGGGAGAGCCTGCGGGAGAGTCCCACGCTGTCCGGGGGCTAGTGCAGAGGGAAATGGGCCTGGTGACCACTGACAAGTGTCCTGGTGGGGGGGGGGGGTTGAGAAGAAAAAGGGGGAGGTTACAGGGTCTGCTCCAGGTTGGATGCTGTCAGGAAGTTGGGGTGATTCTATGACGGGTGTGTGTGTGGGGGAGGTCTCCTTAAGTCATGTGTAAGAAGACAGCCTGGAATGAGGGGATAAAATATCAGATGCTTATTTAAACATTGGGGGGCTGGTCTTTGGAGGGCGGCTTGGTGGCTTGTTCTTGCCCTGCTTAGACAGAGCCAGGCAGCAGCTTACATTGGCTCAAGGGAGGCTGCCCTTGGAGGGGCACGTCCTGGCTGGAACTCAGGGAGCTGGAGCTGCACATACTGCCTGTCCTGAGCATCTTAGCCTCCTCATCTACGTCCCCCCCCCCCTCAGCCACCCCATGAGATGGCATGGGACTGCTCCTTCCATTTCCCAGGGCGTGAATCTTTGTGGCAGCAGGCAGCTTTCTCTTTCTCCCGGGAGTGGATGGTGGTCTGAACCATTCCTCTGGTGGTGGGGGGTGGTCAGGCACTGTGAAGTCCGCAGTGAACTAATGTCCAACAGAGCGAACCACCCCGGGACCCTGCACCGTCGCCACCACTGGCAAGCCCGAGCCCACTGTTGCAGCTGCTGTGTCCATGTGTCAGGAGGAGGGTGGTCCTCTCCCACTCTGCCCCTCCCCGTTGTCACCAAGCGTGGTGTCTGTCTGCTCTCCTGACAGCACGTCCAAGGACGTGAGGTGGATCTCCCCTTCCTTGGCCGTAGGTCTTCCAAGACGGGGTCATCTTGTGGTGGAGCGGCCCGAGGCTTAACCGCAGGTATCACGGAGGCTTCTGGAGCTGCCCCAAGCTGCCCCAGGCTCTGGTCCTCAGCCCTTCTTGCTGCTGAGCACACAGAGGGGCAAGGTCACACTGCACCACGTGGCAAGCGGGGATTTGAACCCCAGTGCTTCGGCTTCAGAGTCTGAGCTCGATCTTGGAGTTTCAGTTCCCCAGTCCACCGAGAGGATAAGAGGAGCTGGGTGCGTGTCACCATGGCCCCAGGGGGGGGGGTCCCAAGATCGGCTCGGCCCCAAGGTGGCTGGGTGGGGGAGCATGAGACTGTGACTGGGCACAGGGTAGAATGCAGGAGTCAGAGAAAAGATGGAGGTGGAGAATGAGGGTCCCCGGTGATGACCAGCACCCACCCCACCCCCTTGCTGATGTGTTGATTTGAAGCCTTCTGGAAAGGTGGGGGGGGCGGGGATGACCCTGGATGACCAGAGCCTTAAAGGAAATCACAAAGATGTTTCTGGAAGGCCAGGAGGAGGGGCCAGAGCCAACAGGATGTGAGGACAGAAGCAGAGCTTGGAGGGACACCTGAACACCCACCAGGAGCCAAGAGCGCGGGTGCCCCCTAGAGGCAGGAAGAGATGAGGGCCCCGGGGAGCCCCCACTAGGAACCCAGGCCAAGGTTGAGCCTCAGAGGCATCCTGTCTGGCCCCGACAAGCCCAGTGGGCAGTGGCCTGGTGGTCTGGGCTTGTCCGAGCCAGATAGGGCTCCGAACTCTGGATTTCAGCTTCTAGGGGGAGGGGGAGGGGGAGGATGGGAGCAGGTAAGCCCAGGAGTGTTGGCCCCTTGGCTGGAGGTGTGAATGTGCCCAGAGGTTCCTGCAGAGAAAGGCCTGGTGATCCACTTCCCGAGGAGCAGTCAGAGGTCACTGGCAGTCAAGAGTCAGTCAAGGGCTCCCTGTCCCTCAGCCTGTCGGCGCTGACATTGAGACAAGCCCTGGGGTATGGCCACCTTCCCTACACAGTTCCCTCGAGGGGTCCCCATGCCTCCTAGCACCCCTCGCCCTCTAGACTGGTTGTAGGGGGCATGACAGAGGGATGGGGGAGTTGGAAACCTGTATCATTCCCCACTGGACAAGTGCCGTACTCAGCGAAGGGAGAAGCGAAGAAATCTCAGACAGGACACCATTATGAGACCTTCCTAGCCGCCCCCCCCCCCACACACACATTCAGCAACAGGGGCAAGCGGATCCCCTTCCCAGGATCCAGTGGTCCAGCCTCCGTGTTGCCCCGACCCAGTCTCAGCTGCACTCCCCCCACCCCCCTAACCACAACAGTGCAGGTCCTGCCCCAGCACTTCCACTGTGATTGCCTTTCACTTCACCAATGTCAAAGGGACCCCGGGAGTATCGGGGGCTCTGCTGGCCCTGGGTGATTTGTTTTTCTTGTGGGAGGGGCTGAACCTAGTCTCCTGGGACAGCAGGACACCAGTATCCCAGGACTCTGACTCTGGGATAAACCCTTATCTTCTTTGACCCAGACCCTGCTCTGACTGGGGGGGGGGGGGGCGGTGTCTCGGTCAGCCCCATGACTTGTGCCCAGAGGGAAGGGACCCACTCTGCCCTCATCCCGTCCTTACGTCACCAGCTGACCTGTATGGCTGCTGCACCAGTCGCTGCCCTCTGGACAAGTCAGCTTGATGTCAAGTTCACTTCTCTCCTGACCGAGGGGCTGGGCCCCGCCTCTTCCCTAGCCACTGCCAGAGGCTGCCCGTGGGGTGGGGATGGGGGAGCGCAGAGCCTGGTTGCACATCTTGCTCCCTAAGACACTGGGTAGTTCATCTTTCTTTGCTCATCTGGGGACCAAGATGTCCTGTCGGTGCCCTGGGGATCGTGAAAAACCGTGGCTCCAAAGGCACTGTCCAGTGTGTCCATTCCTCAGCGGGGCAGCATAGAACTCACCGCCCCAGTGGGTTTCTGAGGCTGCACCTCTCTTCTTCTCTTTTAACCATTTTATGGGCACATCATCCACACCTCATATGATTTGAGAGTTCAATCACATGAAAAGGCATCGTGCAACTGCCACCACAATCAATTGAAGAACATTTTCCTCTTTCTTGGACTTCTGGCGATTAGTTCCTCTTTTCCCTCCAACCCCACCCCCCAACCCCACCGTACTCCTAGAAACCACTAATCTAGTGAGATGTGCCTATTCAGGAGTACATAGATAGGAGTACATCAAGCGATAAGGTGTTAAGTATTCACCTAACATCATCTGCCACACGCCACTTCCCTGTGTCTGCTGCCTGAGATTAAGACTGCTCATCCCCTGCCCCAAGATCAGAGGAGGGTCCACACACACCCCTGTTCCGTGATCTGAGTTCACCCCCCTGCCTTGTGATCAGAGGGTTTCACACACTGTTTCATAATCAGAGGGGTTCACACCACTGCCCCATGGTCAGAGGGGGGTCACAGGAGATTTAATCCATGTGCATTTTCCCCTTTGCTTTTTTCTTTCTTCAACTGAAGCAGCTTTAAAGTGGATCACAAGGGAGATCAAATGATGTAACATTTTAGCTTAATGACATCTGCCATGATGGACCTTACCCTGCTCTCTGTGAGGATCTAACTCCTGACAGGCAAAGAGGGACTCACCTTCCCTCCCAGGAGTTCCTGGTGGTTTTGAACCGACTGCTAACCTCCAAATCAGCCGTTGGAGTCCACCAGCTGCTCTGTGGGGGACAAGGAGGCTGCCTTCTCTCAGGAAGATTTGCAGCATCTTAGAAACACCACGTAGGTCCCCTCGAGGTCAGAGTGAACTCCACGGCAGTAGGTTGGGCTGGGCCAGGTCCTGGCCCTCAGCTGGGCCAGTCTGCCAGGACAGCCTCTCCCCTGAGCTCCAAAGGGAGCCCCCCCCACCCCCTTCTGCAGGGTGACCGACCGGGGAGGACCCGCTGTCCCAGTGACAGGAATCTCTCCCCCAACCAACATCTCCCTCAGACTGCCCTGGCCCGAGGCTCTGGAATCGAAGACCCCAGGCCTGTGGTTCCAGTAGAGAAGCAGCCAAGAGCTCCCTCAGGGAGTCAGAGTCCCCCGAGTCTCAGGGGCTCCCCTGCAGCTGTCTGGTCCTGACCTTGTACCCCCTCTGCCGGGGCATGCTGCACCCCGGCCGTGCTCTGCTGTGCCAACCAAAGGAAAGCCCAGGGTGGCTGCAGGCCCAGATGTGAAGCTCCCAGATGTGGGCAGTGTCAGTGCAGGGTGGACCTCTACAGAGCTGGGCTCCAGGGAGAGGTTTGACGGGAAGCAGATGACATGAAGCGGGTCGGCAGAGAGACGGGGAAACCCCCCCCCCCGCGAGATAGGCTCACTGAGAGACCCTGGGGCACAGGGGGGACTATCCCATTCTGACAGGCAGGCAGAGTCTGAGTGAGCATGTCTGAGACGCTCCCCTGTGAAGTCATTGCTGTGGGGGCCATGGGGAGAGACTGAGACCAGAAGAGACAGTGAGATAGTGACAGAGAGAGATGAGGATAGTGAGAGACAGTGGGAGATAGAGAGACAGTGAAAGAGAGAGATGAGAGACAGTGAGAGAGACACACAGAGACAGTGGGGGGAAAGCAGTGAGATAGAGACAGTGATTGATTGAAAAGGAGAGACAGTGGGAGACAGAGAGAGATAGAAAGATACATGAAGATACAGAGACAGTGAGGGATATTGAGAAACAGAGGGAGATACAGAAATACAGGAAAGAGACATTGAGAGAGACCCTAAGAGAACTGTGAAGAGACCTTGAGAGACCAAGGTCAGGAGAGGTAGAAGTGGAGAGAAATAGAGGGAGAGAGAGAGACACACACACACACAGAAAGAAAAGACAGATACACAGAAACAGTGACAGACTGACCAAGGTGAGACAGAGAGATGCCGTGAAGACAGAGAGAGAGGCCCAGTGGGTGGTAGGCGGCTGGCACCTGAACTGGCACTGGGAGGATGGGGGTGGCACCTGTGGGAATAGGCATTCCCTGGCACACAGAGGCCTCACCTAGACGGTGGGTACATGTGCCCGTCTGGCCACAGCTGCGAGGGCCCGCAAGCAAGCAGTCAGGCTCCATGCCACCTGCTGTGCCCGTGCCAGGGCCTGGGTGGTCACGGACATGCTTTTGGCAAGCCCAGAAAGGGTCCTTTGTGGTGGCCTCCCTCTCTGCGTTCATTAGTGTCTCAATCAGGAGCAGGGGCTGGGGGTGCTGCCCTCACCCCTCCCTTCTGATCAGTCGGGGCTCGGCGACGGGCCCCACAGCCCCACAGCCCCGCAGAGAAGCTCCATCCTCTTCCACGGCATGGCCGTCTCTCTGGGACAGACGCTGGCAGCCCGGGCGCCTGTGGGAAGCCAGCTGAACCCAGCTCACCCCGTCCCTGTCTGGCCTGGAGACCCCCCTCAGTGTCTATCACTGGCAGGACCACAAGCAGCTTGTTGTTGATCCTCTTTGAGGGCAGTCACACCATGGGAGTCCGGGCCCTTTCATCTGCTGAGCCCCCAATGACCCCTTTCTCTGCCCTGAGACAAGAGGCTCTTAAATAGTAACACTTCTGGAGAGGTTGAGGAGCCAGAGGGGTTGTGGGAGGAGCAGGGGGGGGTTTTGCTGCTGAGGCTGCTCTAAAGGGTGACCATTTTCTCTGGGGTACAGGAAGAAAGTCTCTCCACTTGGACTTAAAAATCGATACATGGCCCAAGGAAGGGCTCTGGTTCTGACTTAAGCTCCTTAGAGGGAGGGGCTGCTAGGAACCCCCATTGATGTCCCCTGCAGGTTTGATGGTAAAGACCCTGGGGAGGGGGAGGAGGGAGGCAGAGGAGGGGGTGCCCTTTGTCTTCTCAGTCTGGCGCGTCCCTGAACAAGGAGCCCTGGTTGACCTTCCAGGACTCAGCCCCAGGGCCACCTCTCATGGCCACAGGTGGAGCCTCACGCACCACTTTAATTGTAGGGCATGGCCTTCACTGTCTGGCACCCTGGAAAGGAAGGAGCTGCTCTCTCTGAATCCCAGCCCCTGGCACAGAGCTTGCCCCCCAATGATGAGTGAATGGGCCAATGCATAAATGAGTCAAAAAAGGAATGAGTGGCCGATTTAGCAAATCAGTGAAGGGATGAATGAATGAGCAAATGGCTGGACCAATCAATAAAAGGATAAATTGACGAACAAGTTCATAAAGGAATGAAGGTGTCAATGAGTCAATCAATCAACGGACAGATGAATCAACGGAGAAGGAACAAAAGCCCTTGCTGTTGTGGTGAGGTGCTACTGAGAGGGCTTCCCCCACAGCCCACCCCCCGTGCATCACGGACGGCAGCCCGGCCCAGCCTCAGGTTCACTCCCAGCCACGGCCTCAGCCCAGCTCCAGGAGGACCTGCCTTCTTTCCCCTTCCTCCTCCTCCTCCTCCTCCTCCTCCGCTTCCCCCACCCCCTCTGTGCTGCGTGTCTTAGACCTCCGCGAGGAGCCTGCCATGAGATGCCATCAAGCCCGTTGCGGTGACCCACCGCGACCCCCGAACATCAGAACCGCAGCGCGGCCCGGCCCTGTCGATCCCTCTCCTCGATCCCCCGACTCTCTCCTTTACCCTCTCACGAGGCCCTGGGCACGTGTCCAAAGTCCGTGGGACTTTCCTCTTTGCCACTGCCCTGCCACGCTACCGAACAGGACGCGCTGCTCCGGGGCCTGGTCTCTCCTGACAGCATGTGCAACACACTTGAGAAGGAGTCTCTACGGAGTGCCCTGGCCGCACGTCTCCCCTGAGAGAGGAGCCCGTCCTTTTCGCAGACCCTGCGTGGTATACGGTCCATCTTCTTTGGCAGCGCCAGGGAGGCCCCTGAGGCGTTCCGAACGCGCCTGGCATTCGGAGCCTGTTTTGGAGCAGCTGCGGATTGACCGTGCGGGAGCCTTGGGGGCATAGCGGGCTAAGCGTCAGACCGCTGACCATATGGTCTCGGGGGTTCAAAGCTGCCCGCCGCTCTGCGGGAGATAGATGGGGTGACCATGGGTTGCCGTGAATCAGAATTGACTCAAAGGCCATGGACGCTCAGCACCCTGAGATGGAGTGAGGACCATGGCCGTTGAAACCATGGCTGGGGCAGGCGAGGAGAGCCTGGGGAACCCTGGATGGCCACTGCCTCATGCCTTCTCTTCCCTCATGTTCTGCAGTGTGGCAGCCATGGAGTCATGTCAATTTTAGGACTGGGAGGGTAGGGGTCGAGTCTAACCTGTCGATCTGACCAATAGCCAATGAGCCCTCTGTGTGAGCCTGGCCTGCTCCTAACAATTCTGGGAAATCTCACGGTATTTCCCAAATGGAGGTGAGAGACTTGCTTTAGTCTCTTGGAGATGCTCAACTGACAAGACCCAAGGCCGGCTCCCAGTGAGACTTCCCAAAGGAGAAGCCACATGGGCTTACTCTGATGCAACCAGACCTCTGAAGCCAGAAAAGTCACATGCAGACTCCTCTCAGTGCTGAGATGCTGGAGAAGCCACAGAGAGGCCTCTGCCAGTGCTGAGATGCTTCTACCACCACTGGACACACAAGACTGCATCACTGGCTGGTGATCGTCCTGGCATGGTTGTATGTGCTTTGTGAGTCTGAAGAGGACTTACGGATCCGTATCGGACATATGAGCTAATATTGGACTTACTGACTTGGACTGGACTGGATCGGGTACTTTCCTCTTGTATATCAACTTCTCCCTTATATACATATGCATGTCTATGAATTTGTTTCTCTAGTCTACCCGGGCTCACACATGCGGTGAAGCTCTGGGCTCCACAGGACTCCGAGATCCTGTTCTGGGGGCTGGTTCCTCCCAAGGAGAGCTCCAAAGCACGTGAGACCAAGTCTCGCCGCCCTGACTCCCGTGTCTTCTAGACGCTGCAGCTGGCACCAGCCGATTCTCTCCTGGAGCCTCTAGCAGCCCACTCCTGCAGGCGGCGTGGTGTGAGACCCACGTTGAACGGCCTGGGAATCCACATGTGATGTTGGAAGCTGGTGACAACTTGTAACTCACCCGTCCCTCCACAGCCCCATGCGGGCCACAGCCTCCCTTCATCTCTGGGAGGCCAAAGCCAGCTCCAGAATCAACGTCTGGATTCTGACCTCCCATGGCGACTCCAAACTCTGTGCTGGAGATGAGAGGGCCAGTTTTGGGCAGAAAGACTATGGCCACCCTCCTTGATGTCTCAGTCAGCTCTGGCCGCTCCGGGCTGTTCCTTGGACAGGGGAGTGACCGAGGTGTGGCCAGGACAGCCGGCTGTTCCCAAGCCCTTTTACTGGGGTCATCAATCACTGGGGAGGTGGTGGCAGCACTCTTGGGTCCCTTTCAAGCTCATGCCACTGACAGCTCTACCAAGCTCACCCCAGAGGGCTGGTCCAGCCCTCATAGATGCCTCTGGCCTCTGGAGACAGCCCAGTCACTAGCCCTTGAATGGAAGGGATACTGGGACCAGCAGCCTTCCTGGGAGGCTCCAAACTGGACCACTCACTTCTGGATCCTGGGCCTCCATCTGAGGGACTCATGGGACACAAGGAGCATCCTCCAGACAAAGCCAAGGGGAGTCAGCACCCCTAAGAACATGATAGGAGAAAGGAAGTCAATGGAGGCCAGCAGACATGGGACCATGCCTCTCTCTGCTCTGCTGAAGGCTAAGGGACTTCAGGTCAGGGGTGCTCTACTGAAGTGGGGTCCATACTTTGCCCGGGCATGTTGGGGCTCAATGGACAGAGCTTGTACAGGGAGAGTCACACAGTCCAGATTTGGGTCCTGCTTCCCCCCATTCCTGGGGAATGAGGCCCTGGCTTTCAGCGAGCTGGCCCTTAGGGGACGCCTGCCCACAGCCCCGCAACCTGCTCAGAGCACGGGCCACACACCTTCTCCCTGTCCACATCTGTTCCCCCCGGCATGATCCCTGAGGCCAGGCAGCCAGCAAAAGGCCCCTGGGAAACTGTCCCCGGCGGCTTTTCCTACAAGGCACCTGAACCCAGACCCTCTCCTGCCAGCTGTATCTGGGACCAGTCCCATTCAG
>PVJH01043258.1:0-13725 GCA_004026705.1 Nesogale talazaci | reverse complement strand
TACGCCGGTGTGGGGAGCAGGAGATTCAGGCCGGGACACGGAGAAGTAACAGGCTGAGACGAGGCTGAGAGAGCGGTGCCGACCCTGTCCCATGAGCCTCCGGGGCCGGGAGAAAGCGCGGGTAGTTAGGAAATGATGGTGGGTGGGAGGAGGGGCGGGCTGACAATGGAGGGGGGGGCGGTCAGTGTCGGAAGGCAGCATTGAGCGGGGGGGAGGACAGAGGTCGTTAATTAAGTACCGAGTGAAAACCAGTCTCAAGCTTGAGGAAGATGGTCCCAACGAAGCTCCTCGAAATTAAGGGAGAGGGGGGAAGCCCTTCCGTGTTTTTAGGCCGCGGGCTTCTCAGTTGAGTGTCTTGGGGGGGCACCCACGTGTGTAGGCACCGGGCCTCGGGTTCAGAAAGCAACCCCCCTAAATGGTGACATTAGGGGAGACGCATCGGTTTCAGGACACAGAATCCCGTGCTTTTCTATTGCTGTCTCTTCCTTAGCTAAGCGATGCAGAACCTCATCTTCAGATACTTGCAAAATGTACGTAAGTTCTTTGTTGTCTCGTAATTGCTTTGAGCAAATGTGTATTAAACTTGTGTGTGTCCCCTGGCTTGGCGTGTTCTAACAGTTAAGGTAGATGAGGGTGGGGGAGGACTGAAAGGATAGCCCCAGGGGAAGGGAGGGTCCGCAGAACAGAGCAGAATGTGAGCTATAGTTGCCCTTTCTTTGTAAAGACAAAGCCCCGAATTTCAAGTGACTCACTGGCAGGGGTGGTGAGGACATGTTTTCAGGCATTTTGGGGTTTTTGTTGTGATTATGGCCAGAAGATAGAACCCTTTTCCCATGTGTCCACATATCAGTTGACTAAGGGTGTAGCATTGCTTGGAAGACGCAGCCAGTGGCCTGATGTTGTAAGATTACGTGTTGAGTGTTTGTGGGGGGAGCACATACGGTGGGCTGGGGAGACAGAGAATTAGATTCAAAGGGTGTTATTAGCAGCCTGATCTTCTTTTGGGGAAGGTTGGTGTTACTGGTATGTCTCAGCCTCTGCATCAACAAGTCAGGTTTTATAATTATCCCGTTGTCCTTATCAAGATAATGTATAATAAATGACACAGATGGAAAATAGGTTAATTCCAAGGCATTGCAGTATCTAATAATTAAAACTGAGTTGCGCTTTTGCAGTCAAGAAATAACACTCTTAATCTTTACCACTGAAATGTACTGGTTTGTGCCACATTGTCACCAATTTTCAACCTTCGTGTTTTGAGACATTAAACAGTAAGAAATATGAGTGAGTTCAGGATGAAAGGCAGTTTGTCAAACTGGATGGTCACGTGGCATTTATTACATGAAAAGCTTTTAGGGATAAGTTATTCTTAGATTTGGGCCTGCTGGTTAAAATTCTTGGCTTATATTTACCTAATTTTTTTTTTTTTTAATTTAAGGAGTTGTCTAGCCAAAACTGTTTAACCAACGTGATTGGATTGCTAATTTTTCTTTTTACAATTACTCCAGAGATCCCGGATTCAGGTGTGGCTCTATGAACAAGTGAATATGCGGATAGAGGGCTGTATCATCGTGAGTACCCAGGCTCTTTTCTCTCCTCAAAGCTTGTTCATAAAGAAATGACTCACTGAAAATGTCCAGACAGAATAACATGCAAAAAGTCAAAGATTTAACCCAAGAAAGGTTTTTCAGGGTGGACTAGGTACCTGTGTTTCCCTGTTGCAGTTGTTGGGGTCGAGTAATTTTTCAAAAGAAGCCCAATTAAATTTTAAGGTTATTTGAACAGTGCTAACATTTAGGAGAAAAGACAAAAGAGATAAACTGGTCGCTGTAAGTCAATTTGGACTCACAGTGGCTCCATAGAACAACAGAATTGGGTCGAGTTCCCAGGCTAAGCTCTAAGCCCGAACACCATACTCTTAGGGAGCAGCTGGTGGGTGCACCCTTTTGCTTAGCATTGCAAGCACTTGTCCACCGTCCTGTCGGCTCTCCCTCAGATGACAGAAAGCATGAAAGCAGAAGCTGTGATTAATGGAGTTCACACTCCAAATAACAGGTAAAATACGGTTTCCTTGTACACACGACCACATGGCATCGTACGTTTTATCAACAATCTCCCCTGCCTTACTTACAGTGGCAGTTGAATATAATTGTTAGTGGTACACGTGTACTCCATGTTGGATTCCAAGAAGACAAATGTGCTGCCATTGAGTTCCTTCTAGCTGCTCCTGTGGGTGTATGAGGCTGTGAGTCTTAGGGGACCCCGCCTCATCCCCCAGAGCAACTGTGGGTTCCCACCACGGACCTGGCGGGCAGCAGCCAGGGCTATCTGAAAGGAGGCTTGGGGCAAACACGGGCCTTCCCTTTTCCCTGCCTCGAGTGGGAACTCACTGTGGAGTGAGTTACTGTTGTTGGCATTCTGTGTATCTAGGCAGATAGCACTAATTTTGCATGGTTTGATGTGCCCTAACTTGAAAACAACCATCAATCGACTTATCTTCCAGGGCTTTGATGAGTACATGAACCTCGTGTTAGATGACGCAGAAGAGATTCATTCTAAAACAAAGTCAAGAAAACAACTGGGTAAGAATGTAGAGGAATCCTAGAAATGTTTATTCCATTGCCAAGATCAGTCAGCTCCAGCTCAGTTTATGCTTAGTTTATTTTGCGTTTCAGAAGTTACTGTTTGTGAGGAATGGAGCTTTTGAAATCAGCTCCTGCTTCACTTGATTTCCACTTCTGAATCCAATTGCTGCGGTCAGTCTTCATTGTATTAACACAATTGATCGCTCCCTCCTTCTACCACTTAGGCACCTTGGTTCTGTAACACCACACTCTGGATTCTGTTCTCTCTCTCGTGGTTCTTTTTCCGGCTTCTGTAGACTCATTCCCTTGGACCGCCCACTCCCTGCATCGAGTGCCTGCTGACCCACAGCGGCCCTCCAGGACAGGGTAGGGCTGCCTTGGCTACAGGAGTAACTCTACAGGAGGAGAAAGCTCTACTCCGTCACTCAGTATTGTCCTCAGGGATTCCAGACTCCCGCTTCAATCATCTGTAGACCACCAAATGGAAGTGCAGCCCAGACCTCTCATAGGAGTCTGTCAGCATGCCCAGTTACATGTCTCAGAAACATCTCAAAGTCAGTATATTCCATAAGTCAAAGTCAGTTCATGGCCCTCACACATTTGGTGGAACTATTTGTGTCCCTGGCTTTGCTGGGTGACACCACCAGCCACACGGCCGCCTCATGTTAGTGCCTTGTTTGCAGCCTTGTGTTAGTGCAGGTAGCCTAGAGAAACACATCCATAGAAACTCTTAAGTGTATAAGAAAGAGCTTTATATACAAGAGCAATACATTAAAACATCCCAGCCCAATCCATTTCTAGGCCATAAATCTGATATTGTCCATATGTCTGATACCAATCTAAGTCCTCTTCAGACTCGAGAAGCACATGCAATGACATCAGGACAGTCACAGGTCAGTGGGTGAGAGTCTTGTGGACCCAGTGGTGCCCTTAGCATCTCAGTGCTGGCAGGGGTCTCCCTCCAGTTTTCAGGACTTAGGGTCTTAGCAGCCTAGTGCCGTGTGTCTTGTCAGCTGCAATATCATCCTGGGAAAGGGTACCAAGAGAGATACTGTCCCAACTGCCAAGAAGGAATGACCACATTTCCCAGAATTCTCAGGAGGCCAGGCCCACCCAGAGGTCTCTTTGGCTATCTCCAGATTCATAGACCAGAGTCCACCCTTACACTCATAATGCTCAAATTGACAACAGATTAGGTGGCCGCCGCAAGCCTTCATGACCCTCCAGTTTGCTCTCCAGACTGCCAGCAGTCAGCTTTTTAAAAACCACCGCTGTGATCTTGCCATCCCATTACTAGAGTCTTTCTTTAATTCTTCTTTTGAAAAAGAAATAACTCACTGCCATCGAGTCGATGCCCTGTGGGTAGAACTGTCCCCTCTCTGTTATCGAGAGTAACTGTTTACAGGAGTGGAAGGCCCTGTCTTGCTGCCCAGGAGCGCGGCTGGTGGTTTTCCACGGCTTGCGTCATGGACTGCAGCCCACGAGGAAGCACCATGCCACCAGGGCCGCTATGGCCCACATAGGACAGTGAAGAACTGCCTCCTCTGAGTTGCCGAGACTAACTGGTTACAGAGTAGAACGCTTTCTCCCCTGGAGAAAACTGCCGACCTTGCAGATCACAGCCTAGCCATGTGGCTGCTCGGGTTCCTGTAGGGTTTCTTTTTTTAAGCCCACGTTGCACAATCTGGCATGGTCTTCCTCTAGGCTGATCTGTATCATTCCCTGAGCTTCAGTGCATTTGTCTGCCTCTCATGCCTTCAGTCGGCCCACTTGACCCGACATGTACCCCATTTGTGTTGGTTCTGTCGGCAGAACCAAAGCCCCGGGTTGGGTTTGCTTGGGTTTGGTCTTACCTGAAGTGTGATGTGCTCTCCGTATTTGTAAAAAAACACTCACTAGAGGGGTTATTTTATTCATGTATTTAGCACTCTATCGGAAACTCTTAAAAGTGCATGAGCTGTGGGCATATGTTTGCTCCCCAGGTGCTCGCTGGCATAGTAGTTACTCGTTGGGCCCCTAGCCGCAAAGCCAGCCGTTCAGACGCACCAGTTGGTTGCTTTGTGTGGGAAGGAGAAATAGTTACAATCTGAGAACCCCACGGGGACAGGTCTGCTCCGGCTGGCAGGGTTGCTGTGATGTGAGTAGGCATCAACTCCCTGGCAGGGACTTGGTGTTTTTTTTCCTGAGATAGTCAGTGCCTAACACACGTGGTGGCTAATGCCATTCCTGGCACATAATAAAAACTGGGAATTTTGAATAATGCATGGTTGGAATTTTTTTTACCCAATTAAGAAGGAGACCTTTGGATTTGTGCCTTCATTAAGAGGCAATCGTTTGTGTCAGCATTCTGTCAGTGGGAAGTTTCTTTGCTCATTCTCTCTCTGGTTGGTTGGGGCCCGGTATTTTGGCCAGTGACTTTGAGGGGTCCCTGTTGTCTGGCCCCTGGGGATTCCCCGGAATCTACCAAGTACATGGAAAGTCAGTTGTGAGGAATGGCATGGTATTCTCTGAAAAGCATTACTCTTTCAGCTGAAAGAAACGTAGAAAGGCACATGGTTTCATTGAGATCATGCCCCCAACCAGACCCATTGTTGGAGAGTGTTCTGCCTCAGAGACCCTGTTTAGCGTTCCAGAGGCTGTACAGTTACAGGAGCAGACTGCCCCGTCTCTCTGCCCCAGAGCTGCTGTTGCCTTTCAACCACTCACCTTGCTGGTTAGGAAAGTGTTCTCAGTCGGGTAAAACAAAATGGCTTCGTGTGCTGCGGGCTGGAGTCTTCAGTGTGCCCCGGGTTGTCAGAAGGGGCGAGAGTGTGCTCTCAGTTTGCCAACGGGCGCATTGGGAAATGCCAGGGTAGAACTAAAGACACTAAAGAGAGACTGTGAATGTGTGTGGTTAGTGATGGCTTTTTGTCTTTTGTTTTGCAGGACGGATCATGCTGAAAGGCGATAACATTACTCTGCTACAAAGTGTGTCCAACTAGAAATGACGGCTGAAGTGAAGCCGAGGACAAGAGCTCCTCCACTCCCCTTTTTTTAAGTGTTCTTTGTGAGGAATATCGTTCTGAAACATGGCTCTTATTGTTTTCATTACCCTTATGTTCTTACTCAACCACAATAAATGGCCTCTGTGGGACGATTTTATTAAAATCGTCTTTGTTTCTTTCTATCCCATGATAAAGGCGTTACACCGTAACACCATTAGCTGATAGTATTGCTTTCACAGCTCTGAGGTGTGGCATTTACGGGGCATTTGTTTTTCTCAGAGCCTGGACCTGTGGAGTCTCAAGGCAAAGACTAGAAATTGTGCTTGACAGTTAAGCCTTTGATACGGGACGAAGGGACCACAAAACTGAACCAAGATTTTACACTAATAGATGACTTTCTTTTTTAGGGGGACGGGGCATCACTGCTCTCTGGTGGTAGGAGTAGGAGGCCCAGCCTTTGCTCCATGGAGCTGGAATCGAACCTCCATCCCAGTGGGCCGCAGTCCCGCGCACAATCACTACGCCACCGGGGCTCAGCCCAGATGACTTTCTTACTACTTGGAATTTTAAATGCTGGAATGCCACAATTGGGGATTTTTATAATCATTTTATTGGGGGCTAGTGCAACTCATTACAATCCATACATCCATCGTGTCAAGCACATTTGTACATTTGTTGCCATCATTTTCAAAACATTTTCTTTCTACTTGAGCCTTTGGTATCAGCTTCTCATTTTTCCCCTCCCCCACCCTCCATCTGTCCATCCCTCCTTCATGAACTCTTGACAATTTTTTTCTCATGTCTTACATAGACCGATGTCTCCCTTTACCCACTTTTCTGTTATCCATCCCCCTGGGAAGAGTAAATCATTGAGATGACCTCTACCCCCACCTTACCCTTGCCCTCCTGGTATTGCTACTTTCAGTATTGGGCTGTAGGGGTTTATCTGTCTTGGATTCTGTGTACTGTATACTTTGGTCTTATCTGTACCTGTATACATGCTTTGGTCTAGCTGGGTTTGTACACTAGAATTAGGGTGACAATGGGGGGGGGGCAATTAAAAAACGAGAGAAAAAAAAAGGTTACATGTTTCATTGTTGCTATACTGCACCCTGACTGGCTCGCCTCTTATGTAACGGAATGTCCAATTGCCTACAGTTGGGTTTTGGGTCTCCACTCTGCACTCCCCTCATTTACAAAGATCGGGTTTTTTCTTTGATGCCTGAGACCTGATCCCATCAATAACAGGCTGATGTGCTTCCATGTGGGCTTTGTTGCTTCTCATCTAGATGGCCACTTGTTTATCTGTTTGTTTTTTGGGCATCACTGCCCTCTGGTGGGAGTGGGAGGCCCAGCCTCACTCCTGGAGAGCTACCACTTGTTTTCCCAGATGCTGTATCTTTTGATAGCCGGGCACCATCAGCTTTCTTCACTGCATTTGCATGTGCATCCACTTTGTCTTCAGTGATCATGTCAGAAAGGTGAGCATTGTGGAATGCCAGTTTAAGAACAAACTGTTCTTGCATTGAGGGGATACTTGAGTAGAGGCCTCCTGTCCACCTGCTACCTTAACCTTAATACTAAACCCTACTAAGCCTATAGGTCTATGAAACATCTATTTTCCTATTGTCACATAAATATATTTTCATATGTACATGCCTGTATTTAAACCTCTATAAATTCCCTTTGCCTATTTCTTTCCTCTCCTTTCCACTTGTCCCACTATCATATTCAGTCATTTGACTTTCAGTAATTCCTCTGGGTTACATTGCCCTTGATCAAGCCGTACTGGCCATCCTACACCCTCTGCCGTCAATTTTAGATCACTTGTTCCCTAGTCCCTGGGTTTGTTAACACCCACTTCCTCTCCCCGCCTCCCCAAATGCTACAGCTTTTAACAAAAGGAATGCTTTTTTTTTTGGCGGGGGGGGGGGCGGGGGGCGGGGGGGAGCGGCAATCACTGCCTCTGGTGGTCGTGGACGCTACCCAGTGCTGCTCCTGAAAGCCCCGGCTGGATTTGAACCAAGTCCTCAGGCCACAGTCCCACACTCAACCATTTACACCACCGGGGCTCAGGCCCTAAAAGAAATGCCTTTTAATAGGTTCAGTCACTATCATGATGATCAGAATGTGAGAAGTACTTGGGTTTCAGTGAAGAATGAAGTGCCTTAAGACAGAAGACATTAAAATTGGACTTTTACAGATTGAGGGGAAAGACAGATTTATGTACCTATCTCATTTGAATCTCTCATGAATTGTTCCTTCCCCAGTAACCATATTCCTATATTCATAGGTGGATACGTCTCTGCCAGATTTCTGGGTACTTGTAGTTAGATTCTCTTTTTTTTTTTTTGGGGGGGGGGCATCCCTGCCTTGTGGTGGTGGGAGTCGGAGGCCCAGCCTTTGCTCCTGTGGAGCCGCTGCTGGAATTGAACCTCTATCCCAGTGGGCCGCAGTCCCGCGCACAACCACTGCGCCACCAGGGATCAGCCAGTTAGATTCTCTTGAGTGATTATTGAGCAACTCCTGCTAGCTTAGATGTCAGGGATAGAGTTTTAATATTGATGAATGCTGCTAAATTAGGTCTCTTTGGGAGAAGGTGGGAAGTTTTAGAACCTTAGATAATCGGCCTCTAGTTTTCTTCCACCTTGACTGGCTGTAGGTGTTTGAAAGTGGTGGCAGGCACAGGCGTAGATACCCCTTGTCTAGAGTTTGTTTGGGGGATATCCTTGTGTTTCCTGGACAACCATGCACAGATGTGCTATGGGACGCTCCTGATCTTTTGACTCTGAGCTTTGTTGAGTCTGGTGTCATTTGTACACCTGGTGTTCCCATCTCCTTCCGGGCAAACTCCTGGCTCTCCTTTGCCAAAGAGGCACGCTCCTTGGATCCCATGCCGTGAGTGCGCCTGTGCACGGACACCGTTGGGGCTCATGAGTGTCAACAGTCAAACAGCCCTTCTTTGTGAGAGCCATCGTGCAGGACCAGACTGGAAGGGAAGCGCACAGGGAATTGTAGGAGAAGGAAAACAGCCCCAATGGGATCTTTTTTAACTTGTGAGCTGGGTGAAGGTTTTAAGTCTATTCAGTGACCCATCCACGTTCCATATCCTCCATAGTCATCCCCACAGTGGAACGTCACTGGTCCCCCTTCTCGTGTCTTCTCTCTCTGTCCCTCTTCCTTTCCTGTCGTTCCTGCTTTCTGAACTCGTCCTTGGGTGAGTGCTGCACTCCTGCCCTCAGGCGATGGCTTATGCAGAGGATGGGGGCCTCAAGGGTAACGTTCCCCTCAAACCTCTATTGGGTGGCAGGACACTGAGTCGTGGCAGTGAGTTGGGTTCTAGACCTGAAGAGTTACTGAGGGCCTCTGTCTCAAGGGTCCACATGACCTTGTTTTACGATAGTTTTTTCTCCCTCTATTCAGCACCTTTACTGTGCTCCCCTCAGGGCAGTTGGTAGTGGTCACCAGGTACACCCCCACCCCCACCCCGCCAGTCCTGGTGTCAGGGCCACGGAGCCTGATGTTGAGGCGGTCCATAAGTCCATTTGTCCAGTTAGAGTCGATGTGTCCCTGTATCTTCAGTCCTTGCTTTCATTTTCCCCGGGGTAAAGACGCACCAGAGGTGGCTGGAGGGCAGCCTTTGTGGGCTGCCTCTGGCCCTGCCACTGGTTCTCTCGAGGGGTTGACGGTGCTTCAGAAGCCGCTCGGCCCTCTGTGCGCCACCTTGCTCTTGGGTGGGGTTCACCGCCAATGTGAGCTGCAATATGCACCGGTACCCTCTGTGACTACGTGGCACTGCAAAAGATGAGTCCGATGAGTCATTCTGCCACGTGCCAGGATTGTTCTGCTTGGTAAGGGAGGAGAACTCAGAAGGCCAGCTCTCCTTTTTCAGATTTCTTAGAGCAGCGTGATTCTCAACCTGGGGGTCATGACCCCCTTTTGGGGGGTTGAACGACCGTTTCACACGATTCACTCGATTCATAGCAGTAGCAAAATTACAGTTATGAAGTAGCAACGGAAATAATTTTATGGTTGGGAGGGGTCACCACCCTCATGAGGAACTGTATGAAAGTGTTGCGCACAGCATGCGGAAGGCTGAGAACCACTGCCGTAGAGGAAATAGAGGGGTCCTGGTGGCCCAATGGTTATGCCCTTGACTGCGAACTGAGCGTTGATGGTTCCTACCACTTGTGGCGCCCAGGGGAACGGACCTGTGGTTTGCTTCTGAGAAGATAACAGTCACAAATTATTCTGAGAGACAGGGTCGCCATGGGCTGGCCTGAGCTCGAGGACACATACCAACATGGGAGTACCGAGTGAAAGTAGCCCTTCCCGAGAGATTTGTAGATAGCTAGTCAAGTTTAGAATTTAAACGTCGGTCATTCCTACCACACACTCCCCATTAGGTCATCTGCCCCCACCTCTTTTTCTTTTCTTTTCTTTTTTTTGGGCATCACTGCTCTCCAGTGGTGGGAGTAGGAGGTCCAGCCCCACTGCTGGAATTGAACTTCCATCCCAGTGGGCCGCAGTCCCACGCATAACCACTACGCCACCGGGGCTCAGCCCCCCTTTTTCTTTTTTAATTGTAAAATTTTATGCTCAGATTTATTTGGAGATGGCTAGAAACTTGTGGGCAAATGTTGTATTCTAATGTATGGCCTGAGGACGTCCTTATGGTCTGTTTCTGAAATCTGTTTCATTCGTAGCTCCTCTTCCTCTCTTAGTAAAACTTGTTTCCCAAATCAGAATGGGTAAGATCGTCTCCATTCTTCACCCATTCCGTCACCCATTCCATCCCATCGACCACGGGGTAGCTTCTCACCTCCGGCTTTGTGTGGGCCTTGCATTCCTCGGCCTTCCCACCCAGCACCTGCCTCCCTGCCGCGTGGACAGCGACCGTGAGAGCGTCCCATTGTTCCCATCGGGAAAGTGAGGCCAGCGGTTTGAAATGCTTTGCACAGACTCGCTGGTAAGCCGGGGGAGGCAGAACATTTTGGCTGTGAATTGTAATAAAAGAAAGCACGGCGTGGCTGCGTTGCAGCCCTGGGATGGTTCTAACTCGGCTGGTGAAAAGCTTTGGGACTTTTTCACAGTGGAGCAAAGACCTTCCTGCAGCTTTCTTGGCACCAGAATAGCTGGGAAGAAGGATAAAAGCTGGAGCAGTCTAATCCCCAAGAAAACCTGCTGGCTGCTTTTTCCATTTCCCTGTACGGCCCCTCTGACCTGGCCGCCCTGTGTAAACAGAGCCCTGCCTGCTGTGGCTTACTCTGAATGGATCAAGACCTGGAAGGTTCTATTTTTAACAGAGCAAATGGTGATGGTGAGGAATAAGGCACTGTGCCCTCTTATAATCGAGCTCTGTATTTAGAAACCTTGGCTTGCTTTCTGCTCCCCTGGACCCCGTGGTGTTCCCTTCTAGGCTGTACTTTTCCACAATCTGTAGGCCTTTTCTTCCCGCCTGAAGGTGTTAGAGGCGGCGGCGCTCCCACGTCATTAAGATTACGAATGGGTCCTGCTGCTGGGAAACTGGCTGCCCATGGCATGGGGACATTGCTCCTCCAGAAGGGATGTTGGTTTCCAGAGGGGAAGCGTACCACCCACCCACTGACTCCTGTGACACTTGAAGGGGATGCGGACCGGGTAGGGAAGCAGCCCTGAGAGAGGAGAGAGCCTGCTGGCCTTGTTTCCTATTGTCGGAGGAAGGGAGCAGCAAAGGACCATTTGAACGTCCTAGGGCAGCCAGCAGCTCTCACTGTATTGCATTTGCCGAGAACCACTTCAGAATTAGACACGGAATCTCTTTAATTTAGAGTGCTGAGGCCTTGTGGGCCAGGAGAGGCCGTGGGCAAGCCCTCAGGTGAAAGCCTGACAGCTCCCGTGGAACTGAAGCCACAGGGGCTTTTCCATCCCTCCCTGCTCCCGCTGCTGCCGCCAGGGCAGTCCAGCACAAAGCCACCCTGTGATCTGTCCGCTCGCGTGTCTGAGACTGAAACTCTGCAGGCACAGGAAGTCCCCTCTCCCTGGCCGAGTGGCAGGAGGTTTCAGGCGGCTGACTGCGGAGAGCCTGGTGTGTAACCCACGACCCTTACCTCGGCCATCCTTTGGGAAAGAACAGTGATCATCCTGCTTGGGTGCTTTTGTGAAGAGATGCTTGGTAGAACTTGTTTTTAGAGGCAGCAGGAGAACCTAAGTCTTCTAGCATCACAAGTTGACTTTTAAAGTTAAAGTATCCAGTTCTCCATAAGAGGAATGCAAGGGGCTGAGCCACGGTGGCATAGGTGATGGAGTGCGGGACTGCGGCCCACAGGCTTGGCGGTTCAAATCCAGCGGCGGCTCTCAGGAGCAGCGCAGGATAGCTCCCACGACCACCAGAGGGCAGTGATGCACAAAATCAAAAAGCAAAACAGAAGAGGAGTGCAGTACAGGTTTATGATTTTTTAAAAAGCAAGACAATATAGGAGGGTTGAACATCAAAGGCTTCTCTTTTCCCCAGTGCTTGTCTCCCAAGGGGAGAAAAACAGGCTTTCTCCTCCCACGAAGACTTAGATTCTCGGGGTAGGCCTCGACGCAGTGGCAGTGAGTTTGAAAGAGGGCAGCTCTGCTAAGGTAGACGGGGGCTCACACTCTGGTGGTTTTCTTTCTCTCTGCATACACTCTGTACACCCAGACGTACCAAAACCTTGGGCATTTTTCCATGTTAAACAGCTGGGAGGTATTGTGTGGCTCTCTTTCCTGTTGAGTATTTTAGGCTGTTTCCCGTTTTCTTGCTGTTAAAACCAGTTGAGTAACTGTTGTCTTAGAGGTGGCTCTTTGTGCTTGCATGTTTTTATGGGATGCGTTCTTAAAACGAATAGCTAGACCAATAGTCATGCGCTCTGACATGTAAGCCTGAGAGCTATTTGTCAGTTACTGCCATCGGAGATCTGAGGATGTGCTTTTTTCAGAGCAGACGCTGTCAGGCAACATGAAAGGAAACAGAGGCGGAGTCCAGTGTGAAATGATTACTGCCACCAGGCTGCATCCTAAGATGCCAGAGCAAGGTCATCCTGACCTTTGATGAGTTCGTGGAGCCATCGAAATAGGGAACTTTGGAACTGCCCGGCTACATAAGAGAATACATTTCCCCCTCGCTTAAGCCACTCGGCACCAGCTGGAGCTTTAAAACCGATACAATGTGAGAAGTACACAGACACACAGACACACACACACACACACACCCCACCCTCCACCCCCCTGCAATGTCTTCAGTGCCTCTTGAGCCTGGCACGGGGATCAGGTGTTCCATTGCAGATGGTGGTGATACCTGTCAATTGAAGCGATCATTTTGGCTTGCCTGGGGAAATGCGAATGCCGTTCTGAGGTTGTTGTTACTCACCAAGTGACGGAACTATCCCAGTGCCAGGAGCCCTGGTTCTCACCCTGGGGACTGTCCCTCCTTCCCAGAGGTGTGTTTGTCAGGAAGACCGCACATCTGACTCCCACCCTAGTGAAGAAAACAGTTCCTGAGAAAGATGATCTTGGATCCTCATTCCATGTCCATAGAAACTGTAGTCTCTGGAGTATTCAGAGATTAACACTGTCCCCAGAGCCATCCTGAGCTAGACATGTTTTGCCGGGCTGGGAAACTGCAGGGGGAAGCTGGGAAGAATAAACAAGTGAATGTCCTTTCCTGATGGACCATGCTATAAACCAGAGCTGTGATAGGAATGAGGTGGGGAAGGGAGGTTTTTCCCGGGAGGGAGCAGCCTGCCGTACAGACACTGTTTGATAAGGGACTCAGCTTGGGAGAGTCTGCCTCTGTCTTCCTCAGTGCTAGTCACTTTTGACTGCACTTTATATTAGGCCTACTAGAGGATATAGAATTTCATATCTCTCTGGAGGTTCGCAGGGAGCTGTATACTGTAAGAGGGAAACATGGACTTTGGCCTCCAGCTCATAGAGGTTTATATCCCAACTCTGTCTTTACTTAGAGCTCTCTGAAGTTCTCTTTTCCGGTGTGGGTATAACACAATGAGATAAGATACAGAAAGCACCTTGGGAAGCTTCGGGTGCTCAAGCAGCACGGGTCTGCAGATGAGGATGGTCCGCGCCGTCCAAGATTTTCCTAGGAATATGTGGGACAGGGTAGACTAAAACTCCTACTTCCTATAGTACAC
>PVJH01043257.1:0-13738 GCA_004026705.1 Nesogale talazaci | reverse complement strand
CGGGACTGCGGCCCACTGGGACGGAGGTTCAATTCCAGCAGTGGGGCTGGGCCTCCTACTCCCACTGCCGGAGAGCAGTGATGCCCCCCCCCCCAAAAAAAATCTTTATTGTAAGCTCAACAAGACATTATCTTATATAAAAAGACATTTTATACATCAATCTACATTTGGATTTATCCAAACATTTACCATTTTGCCCCCCATTTTCCCCTTCTTTTATCTCCAGCTTCTCCTCTGCGAAGAACATCTTAGAATTTCCTTTACTGGGCATAGCATAGAATTCCAGGATAGCTCTGGTGGTGGAGGCGTGATTGCTACCAGCATATTAAGATACATTTCCACTTCTGTGGCTTCCTTTTGTTGCTGTTAAAAAGTCAGCGCCCATCACATTTTGCAAAGACATCTTTTGTTGTCCTTTGGTCCTAGGTAAGATTCCTCGTTTGGGGAAACTTCTGTCTTAGGTATGGTTTTTCCATCCATCTTACTTGCTCTTGATTGTGCTTCTCATCTGTACGTTGGGAACTTTATTGGCACTGGAACATTCCCAGCTATGTCTTCAAAAGTTTTTCCAGGCTGAGCCCCGGCGGCGTAGTGGTTGTGCGCGGGACTGCGGCCCACTGGGATGGAGGTTCAATTCCAGCTCCACGGAGCAAAGGCTGGGCCTCCTACTCCCACCACCTGAGGGCAGTGATGCAAAAAAAAAAAAAAAAAGTTTTTCCAGACTTATTCATTCCTTCTCCCCTCTCTTCCTGGAATGCCAGTGAAGCATAGATTCCATAATCTTCATATATCATTTATGTGTCATCGCCATTTTTCTATGTTTACCATCCGTTAATCCAGTGGCTCTCAACCTTCCTCATGCTGTAACCCTTTCATCAAGGGTCGTGGACACCCCAACCCCCAGCCACACAATTATTTCCGTTCCGACTTCGTCACTGAATTTTGCTACTGTTATGAATCGGATGACCCCTGGGAAAGGGTCATTCAGCCCCAAAGGGGTTGCAACCCACAAACACACTAGCCACACACACCTTCTTAAGCCTCTCTGCACTTCACTCTAGGCTGTTTTATCGTGATTCTTAAGGTCAATCACAAACCTTAGGTTCAATCTATCAGACGTCAGTCATCACCCGGGAGCCCTGGTGGTGCCATAGCTAATCGCTCGGCTGCTCACCAGAGGTTGGTGGTTCGAGTCCACACAGTGACTGGGAGAGAAAGACCTGCTAACCTGCTGCCACACAGATTCTTGTTGTGTATGCACCATCGCATTGATTCCGCCTCACAGTGACTCTGCAGAATCGGGCAGACCTGGCCTTTCCAAGGCCACCGTCATTTTTTTTATTTATTAAAAGATCATTTTGGGGCTGAGCCCCGGTGGCGTAGTGGTTGTGCATGGGACTGCGGCCCACTGGGATGGAGGTTCGATTCCAGCTTCACAGGAGCAAAGGCTGGGCCTCCTACTCCCACCACCTGAGAGCAGTGATGCACCGCCCCCCCAAAAAAAAAAAACTTAAAAAAATCATTTTGTTGGGGCCTCTTACAACTCTTATAACAATCCATATATCAATTATATCAAACATATTTGTACACATGTTGCCATCATTCTTTTCTAGATGATTACTTTCTATTGAGCCCTTGGTATCAGTTCCTCTTATTCCCTTCACTCCCCCCTCGTGTCCCCTTGATAAGTCATTATATTTTCATATCTTACCCCATCTCTGTCTCCATTCCCCCATGGATTTGTTGTTCATCCTCCTCTGGGGGGATGTGTGGTTGTTCATCCCCTGGAGGGGGAGTGTGTGTTTATGTCGATCATTGCGATTGGTTCTCCTTCCTCCTCTCCTCTCTCCACCTTCTCCCTACCCTTCTGGTATCACTATTCCCATTTTTGTTCTTGGATTCTGTGTGTCATGAGCTCTTTTCTGTACCAGTCTAGGCCGTAGTGAGAGGCAGCACTGGGGTCATGGTAGTATAAGGAAACCTCAAGGAAGCAGAGGAATTTTGTGTTTCATCAGTGCTTTACTGCGCCCTGGTTGACTCATCCCTTCCTTGTGACTCCTCTATGAGGGGTTGTCCCATTATCTACAGATGGGCTTTGGGTCTCTGCTCTGTCGCCCCTTGTTCTCAACAGCATGATTTGTTTGTTTGTTATGGGTCTCCTGATGCCTCTTACCGGGTCCTGATGATTGCACAGGCTGGTGCGCTTCTTCCATGTGTACTTGTTGCTTCTCAGCTAGATGGCCGCTTGTTTAGCTTCAAGCCTTTAAGACCCCAGATGCTTGATCTTTTGATAGCTGGGCACTATCTGCTTTCTTCACCACATTTGCTTATGCACCCATTTTGTCTTCAGTGATTGTGCCAGGAGGGTGAGCATCACAGAATGTCAGTTTGTTAGAACAACGTGTTCTTGCATTGAGGGAGGGCATGAGCAGAAGTCCAAAGTCCATCCACTCCTTCAGTGTATTGCCATATAAATGTATGTATGTGGGCCAATACCTCTATTTGTATGCATTACTGTATTTACATATGCGAACACCTATGCGTATACCTCGATCCATAGCTTTGCTTCCTAGGTCATTCCTGTTTCCTTTCACCTTCCTCCTGCCCCACCATCACGCTCACCCCACTCCTGCCTCTCAGTAATTCCTCTCAGCTAGACTGCTGTTGCTCCAACACCCCCTGCATCTCTATATCCGCCTTGTTGATTTTAATTCCCTAGTTGCTCCCCTATCTATGGTGTCGTTTTCCCACTACTCCCTTTCCCTGCCTCCTTCTCCCCAAAGTCCCTCCGGGATCATCCCTCCTGTTGATTTCTTCTGTAGAAGCAGATCACCCTCCATGAAGCATCTTCGGAGTTAGAACTGCCACCTTTTTAGTTAGCAGCCAAGTTTTTTTTAACCTTTAAAAAATTATTTTATTGTGGGGGCCTCTTAACAACTCTTACGACAATCCATCATTCGATTGTATTAAGCGCACTCGTACGCATGCTGCCATTAACATTTCCCGAACATTTCTTTCTGTTGAGTCCTTGCCATCAGCTCCTCTTTATCCCCTTTGCTACGCTCCCCCGCTAAAGTAGCCAGCTGCACCACCTCACCAAGTAAAGCTTCCGGACTCAAAACCAAGTTCCCTGGCGTGGAGCCCGGTCTGACCCACAGCGACCCCAGAGGCCAGAGTAGAACCGCCTCTTGGGGTTTCCAAGACTACAACTCTTGATGGAAGCAGAGACCGTCATCTTGCTCCCTGCGAGTGCCTAGTGGTTTCAAACTGCTGACCCAGTGACCAGCAGCCCAGCACAGAGCCCGCGGGGCCACCTACAACGCAGATCGTCCCACTCTGACGCGGGCTTGACTGGATGGCACTGAACAGCAATAGTACAGAGAGAAGCGACTCAACACACACGCACACCTGCAGGGATCACATCAGGGTGAGAAGGTAGGCAGGCACACAACCTGGGGAGAACTGGGTCTCCCTCTCCCTTAGCTCCCACCACAAGTCTGCACTTTAGGGCCCCCCCCCCACTTGCTATGTGTTGGTTCTGCTAATCCTGCGTGTGTTGGGGGAGCATGCTTTTCTTTGCTTGGTTGTGACAGGGGCCTTCGGTTCAGTTCCAACGCTGTCCGACAGAGTGGAGTATCTTCCCAAACACTGCCATGTCTCTGTTCATTGTGGCAGCCAGCATGTCATCTTGCTAAGGGTCCCTCTACTTTACACCACGCCTGGAGTCCTTCTCCAGGGACTTGTCTGTCCTGATGACGTGCCCAGGGCATGTGAGAGCCTCACCCTCCTTTCTCCTCGGGACGATTTAGGTCATGCTTCTTCCAGAATAGATTTACTCGGCTTGGGTTCTCACATTCAAGGGGGACCTCGGGGTAGAAGCTATACTCTCACCTTACACACTTATAATACATTTTTTAAAAGTCTTTGTTGTCACTCTGTTGGCCCAGGTCAGCCATTTCACAGGCAGCCGTGGCTGGAAAGACGACAAGAGCCCTCCCACACAGTTTGGGGAGAACACCTCCCCGGCCCGCCAAAATTATTGTCCTTTAAAAGTTTTGTTGAGAGATCACTCACGTCCCGTGCAATTTGCCTTTGCAGAGGGTACGACTCCCTGGTTCCCGTATTTTCATGGTGTTGGGCCACCATTATGGCAGTCAGCTCACCGTCAACACACACACTGAATTTCCCCAAGCCTTCCACTGCTCTCCCCTCGCCTCAGGCAGCCCTGAATCTGCTTTCTGTTCCCACGGATGTGCTCATGCTGGACGTTTCTCTTAAATGGACTCCTGCATATGTGGAGACTATGTCTCTTCGGACGTTGTCAGGAGAGACCAGTCCCTGGAGAGAGACATCATGCTTGATACTGTAGAGGGGCAGCGGGAAAGGGTGGGGCGACCCCCATCGAGACGGATTGACCCAGGGGCTGCAACCCACGGACCCGCGACAGGCGCGAGTGTGAGGCTGGCACAGGGCCGGGCAGCGTGCCGCTGTGTTGGGCACAGACAGGGTGGCTGAGTCAGAGCCACCCCGACGACACCTCACTACCCAATCCATGGGCTTCTTTCACTTAGCATCAAGCTTGCTAGGTTTGCCCAGGTGGCTGCGGGCATCGAGACTTCTCTTCATGTTGCGTACCGCTCCAAAGTAGGGGCATGGCACTTTTTGACGTCTATTGGTAGTCACTTGGGGTTGTTTCCAGTTTTGGGGGTGTGACCAGCGAAGCTGCTAGAAGCACTTGTGCACCTGTGGACGGAGGGACTTAGGGTTCCAATTCCCCCGGGGAGTGAGGAGGATTGGGTTGCCATGTCCGCCTGGCTCTGGGGGAGTCCTCGTGGCACAGTTGATTGTGTGTTGGGCTGCTAATCAGAAAGCGATTTGAACCCACCAGCTGCCGCACGGGTAAAAGAGGAGATTTTTCTGTTCCTGTGAAGAATTGACAGCCTCAAAACCCCCACGGAGCTGTTTTACTCTTTCCTATGGGGGCGTCAGAAGTCAGAGTTACCTCAGTAGCCGTGACTGAGCTTTATGTGACGCTCTCTTTGACCTTCTGAGAAGTTGTCTTCCACACCGGTGGCCCCATTCACGATCTGGCCCCGTGGGTCCACATCCTCAGCAGCACTCTCTGCGTTTGTCGCTAGCGGTAGAGCCATCCGGGTCCGTGCGAAGCGATGTCGCATGGGGCTGTGATGGGCTCTCCCTGATGACTAATGAGTGTCAAGGGTGTCACGGCCCTGGGCAAAGCCAAGAGTCAGCCTGATTCACTGGAGACCACTAGACTTCATGCCCCGCCGGTGTCCGCCTTTCTTTCATTTCTCCCCCGTCTCTCCGCTTCCCCCCGTGCACTTCCCCCACCAGGGCGACAAGCACACTCCCTGAGCTCCTTCTGTCAACAGAGAGATGTCATCACCCCTTTCTCAGCAAGACTGGCGTGACGTTTAAATTCCATCTTGAAAAAAGCATGTCCCCTCCATCTCAAGCGTTTCGTTCACGGTCAGATTTGGAGGCGCTCACCTCCCACTCTCTGCCTTTCTCTCCATTACACACGGTCACCTTTCCCCATTTGTCTGGCTTTTAAAATCTCACTGCTGGGCCCACTGGAGATTAGCTCAGAGGATTGACTGCCGTCCCTCCTCAAGCTGCCACCTCTGAGCTGGGCTTCCTGCCACCCTCAGCCTCGCCCAACCAGAACAGGTTTTCCTCGTTCTGCAGGCTCGGCTTCCTTCCTGTCCTTTCTAAGATCTGGGCTCAGCTACAGTTCCCCCGGGCATTGCTAAGGAGGGTCTTGCCCGCACCACCACAGAGGTCTGTTTCCTGGAGGATGACTGGCAGCTTGTGGGCCTGGATCCAGTGAACCAGGCTGACTCTTGTGGCTTTGCCCAGGGCCGTGCATAGAAAGGGCCTCCTTACCACCTGTGAGGCTTGGCTGTTGTGGGCAGTTTGGGATAGGATATAGTCCAGCCCTGCAGCCCCCAGCCAGAAGAGAATTGCTTTTAGCAGCCGCAGAGTGTACGCCAGAGAAGATCTCACCGGACCGTTCCCGATGGTTTCCAAAGGTGCGGGCAGGTGAAGGGCTGAAGAGGGAAGTGTTTCTCACTTCTTCCCGGTGGCTTGGGTAGGTGGTCTAGGTTTTAATTCTGCCCAAGCTGATTGCTGGTCCGCAGTCTTACAAGGTGTTGGTCGGTCTATGAAGAAGTGCCCCTCCCCTCCCCAAACGGAAAAACAAACAAATTCCTGAGGGGAGCGTTCATAGAACACGTTGCCCCCACTAGACAAGCATGCAGCATCTCGCTCTGAGGTAGCGCACCCCCATAGTGTCATCGTCGTCTGGGAAAGTTCTCTCTGGTCACAGTGAATTTTTTCATAAAAGCGTTTTGCTCACACTTTGTTTTTTTGTGACGGCCGACTTAAGAGAAGTCAGCCGTGGCTGTGAGAGTTTGTTTCCTGCTCAGGAAAAATGCCATCGAAACTGGTGTGTTGTTGATCACAGTGTACAAGGACAGTGCTATGGGAAAAACGAGTGTTTCTCTCATTCCAACAAGGTGAAATGTTGCTTGATGGCAAGCCTCGTTCTGGACTTCCATCAACTTCCCAACTGGATGAAACTGTCACTCCTAGTACATTTGCAGTTCGTTCCACCAGGTCAGACTGTTAATCAAGCGTTCGATTTAGAGGTGCTGAAAAGATTGCAATATCGGGGAGGTAAGACCACAAAGGCCTGATTTGTGGCAGATGGGGGGCTGGCTTTACCACCACAATGCAGCTGCTCACACAGCCATCTCAGTGTGCCAGCTTGGGGCAAGAAACAGCATGCCTCTCTTGCCCCACGTACCTGACTCACCTGATCTTGCCCGGCACAACTTCTCTTTGCTTCCTCGAATGCGGAAGAACTTGAAAGGACAGCCATTTGATGAAGTTGACGAGGTTAAAAAAAATGTTTTTAATGAGGGAGGTGCTCTCAGCCATCCAAAAAGATAAGTTTGAAAAATGTTTCCAAGAATGGAATCACAGATTTGTTTTTTTTTTGGGGGGGGCATCACTGCTCTCCGGTGGTGGGAGTAGGAGGCCCAGCCCCACTGCTGGAATTGAACCTCCGTCCCAGTGGGCCGCAGTCCCGCACACAACCACGACGCCACCGGGGCTCAGCCCCGGAATCACAGATTTGACAAGTGTTTTAATGTAATGGAGAATACCTTGAAGGTTTTGTAAAAAGAAAGTTTAAATACATAGCTTTGGGGGAAAAAATTCCGGAATTTTGGGTTTTTTTTGTACTCCCTCGTACTATGCAAACTGGGTATCTAAGACCCCTCCATAGGGCTAAGTGACCTTGTGGGAACTGGGAATAGGTCTGATTGCTATGCAGAGTGAGTGACTCTGGTCTACCCAGGACCTGGGTGTGTTCGTGGTCTGCTCAGCTTGCCACACTTATAAAATGAATGGGGCCCTCCCCTCCCCACCCCACCTGCTTCAAAAGTTCATGGAAAAACTGAATTAAAACAACGGGGGGCAGTGTGGCAAAACATTTTGAAGTCCCTTGTATAAGGGCCAAATCCACAGAGGGTGAGAGGGATATTGCTATCATCAAGAATAGTCCGGAGAGGTACACCAGCTTTGGACCAGGGGGGTCTTTGTGCGGAGAACCTCCTAGAACCAGGAAAGAGAAAGAGCTGTACCACTGTAGAGATGGCGCCTGATGGGGAGAAGCAGCAGCAGACCCAGCAGAGCTGCGCAGCAGAGCAGGGGTGGCAGCAGTACCAGTGGCAGGCACTAGCAAACTGCCTGAGATGGCATCATGGACTTGCAGAGAGAATGAGAGCGAGCTAAATACTCTCAGGCCCATTAGTGTGGAGTTAAAGACTGTTCACACTTGCCTGACCAGGACAGAGGCCTCCAAGGGCCTCACAGCACAGCTGAAGGAAGGGCCACCAGCCAGCTCCGCCAAGAAGAACCTGAGCGCTCCCTTGGGTGGAAGCTTCTTGATTGAAAAGTGGCGCCCGTCTCCTGAGTCGTATCTTCTGTCTTCTGAGTCATAGCTGTTCCTCTGCGTTGTAACTTGTTACTTTGCTGCTGAGCCCCAGGGTCCTGATTCTGCTCTGTGAGTTCTACAAGCTGTTGGAATGAATGGTCCAACCCAGCTGGGGAGTGGAAAGTGCTGTGCGGGTGTCAGGAACGGTGAAAAGACTGAGGCGTGAAGATTTGTCTGACGTCCACCTCATAAGAACCAGCTGGGTGATCCTGGTGATCCTTTTCCTCCTGAGTGCAGACCAGGCCCAGCACGGGATGGCAATGTTGTCCTAAGCTTCTTATGTCCAAAAGAAGGAGACACACAGAAAAATTAGGGTGGCATAAGAAAAAGTTTGCCATTTTAACGATTGCACGTGTATCACCCAGTGACGTCACTCCACACATGCCCTTTTGTCCTTGATTTATGTGACTCAGCATCCTGTGCTCAAGGTTCATCCAGGTGTCATTTGTATCAGGACTCCCTTCTCTTGATGACTAAGAAGACTTTCTAAGCCAGACTATATTCTGTTTGTCTGTTAACGTGTTGATGGACACTCGTGCTGTTTCCTTCTTCCAGCTCTTGTTAATAGCCCCGTGTTGAACAGTGATGAACAAGGACTTGAGACTGTAACAACTTTCCAATTTAGCCCATGATCAATAGTTAAATTTTGCCTTCAAAATAAACAAAACCCACTTTACTACTGAGTCAAAAGAGATGAACTCTTTCTATTGTTGGGGGCAGAATGAGGAAGCCTGGTAGATCATCGAACAGAATGGAGAGACCAGTCAAATGGGTTGTCTGTTTACTATCATTGTCAACAAACAATGGGTTTCAAAGATGAGACTCTTACCTCAGTCCTGGGAGACAAGAGAAGGTGTCCAAAAGAGGATGAGCCATGGAGGACTTCGGTGGAAGAAGACCCAATCAGTGCACCTCTTTCAGCATCTTCTGCCCCTCACAGCCTGCCCACGTGGGCTCTTGCTATTGTGGGGAGGACCTGGAGCCCCATCTTTTTCTTGACCCCTGCCTTGGTGCCTTCCTACCTGGAGGCATATCGAGGAAAGTGATGGTGGGACCCACAAGAGGGCAGGTGCCTTTTTAGTTCACTTGTTCATTTCCTCATCAGCTCAGCAAGGACCGAGTGAGATATTGGGGACAGGGTCACGATCTCACATAATTCTGGCCTGACTCTGGCAGTCTTAGCTTAGTAGGGAAATAGGCACAAGAGGGGCATGATGAACGGTGGCAAGTTCCAGGAAAGAGGACAGGTCCTAGGAAAGATGAGAGGGTTCGGCGGAGGCCCCAGGACCAGGAGCAGCCTAAGGGCTCAGAGAAAATGGTCCTGAGGAGGGACATTTGTGCTAACTTCAGAAAGATGAGGTGAAGGACTGGCGAGCTACTCCCAAGAGGTCATTGCCATGAAGACCCTGGAGAGTGAACCCCCTTGAGTCATCACCATGAAAACCCTGCTGTGGACAAGTGTGTGTGGTGACTCACGACACGAGGGAGGCATGCCTTCCTTGGAATATCCACTCTGGGATCCCAGAGCAGCATCGGCCCCAGGGCCAACCTCAGAAAGCAGGCAGGATTAAGAAAGGAGGAGGCCTGGAGATAGGAAGCCCGGGGAGGAAGTGAGATGAGGGGTGCTACATTGTGAGGCTTTCATTCAACCATTGATGCGAAGCAAACAAGCACACATATAAATCCTTGACTGGAAAACTGACCTGCTCTGTAAGCCTTCACCCAGTTCACAATCAAAAGTTAAAGCAGCAGCAGTAATGACAACCCTTACAGAATGCAGTTCTGCTCTGATGTACATGGGACCACCATGAATTGAAAGACATTTGATTCAATCAGAACTGGTTTGGTTTTTTGTTTTGTTTTGTTTCCAGGGGCAGAGAAAATGAGTAAGACGCTGAAGGGTGGTGTCTTTGGGGGATCGATGGAAGGATGCAGTGACTGGGCAGGGGCAGACCAGGTAGAGGAAAGCACAGCATGTGCGTGGTCCGTGAGACAGCAAGGCTGGGCCTGCCAAGGGAGGGTCTGTGTACCCGATCTACCGGGGCTCCCACTGCAGGAAGTTCCCCGCCCTCCAGCGGTTCTTCTTGGCCCCTTCTAGATCCTTCTCCCACCTGTCTCTCTTGTCCTTCCTCCCAACTCCAGGTCCTCAGAAGCTCCCTGGCTCTCAGTTCACCCTTTGCCAGATCCCTGATGTCCTCATTCTTTGAAAGGGCTTGGTCTCACCCCTCTTTCTTCCTGGGGCTATGCCACATGCATTGCTGCCACCCTGCCCTGGACACACCCCAGAATCTACAGCGATTCTGGGGAGAATTTATTTTACAGGCTGAGAGATGGCAGACCAGGCAGACACTATATTAAAACCCACCCAAGGTGTGTGTGTGTGTGTGTGTGTGTGTGTGTGTGTGTGTGTGGTGTAGGGTGGGGGGGAATCAATGTGTTCTAGTGCATGGATGTTACCTGGAACTAATTCAAAGAAAGATTTCCCTCCCCTTCACATAACCGGTGTTTCTAAATCCCAAACAAGTGTCCTGGATTAAGTGGTTATGATGCAAGCATCATCCACCGTTGGAGAGCTTGAAGGTGATTAATTTTCTTTATGGGAGGATTTTCCTGAGGATTCCCAATGGAGAATTCTACGTACACTGCCAAGGTTTTCCAAAGGGATTTTGATGGCTACCTACCACAGCCAACAAGCATGCGTGGAGTCTTAGACCTGAGAGTGAGCCCAATCATGTTCTGCTCTTTAAGGAAGTTACATGCCAGTGTAAATAAACTGCATCAATAACAACAATACAAATAGGTCATTTTAACGGAGGATGAAGAGAAAATTAGGGTCCATAGGGAGGAACAGGGGTATTTGGCTGACAGGGACAGACGAGTCAAGAGCACAGTGTTAAGGAGGAGGGGGCCTGTAAAGACTGGCAGGAGAACGTCCCCTACACACAGCCTGGCATGCGTTATGGGTCGAATAAAGTCCTGAGCCCCAGTCACCCAGAATGAGGCCTTCCTTGGGAATATTGTCGTGACAGGTGTCGTTCATTGGCAGGCAGAGGGTGGATCTATAGTCATCGAAAGAGAAAACAGGCCGATGTGAACGCATTGCCACTCAAGTCCACCTGACTCGCAAGTGCCGTGTGAGACAGTAGCACGAGCCCATCCAGTGCCCCAGGCCGTGGTCTCTCTGGGAGCAGACTGCCAGCTTTCTCCCGCAGCACAGCTGACTGACAGCTTTCTGCTGACAGCCAAACTCTTCAAAAACAACCAGAGGACACAGCAAGAAGCTGGCCTGGTGACAACAGAGGTGCATGATGCAGCCCCAAGCCAAGGAATGGATGGGGCCACCAGAATCTGGAAGCAGTGAGAAAAAATCTTCCCTGAGAACTTCCTGAGACAGCGAGCATGACTCGGCCGGTCCCTTGATTTTGGACACGTAGCCCCAAGGACTGTGTGTGAAGCCCGTGTTACCGCAACCCCGGAAGACTCCGACAGGGAGTTGGAGGGCCACGAAGAAGACAGAGGCCTGGAGCATGACGAAGAGCCTTGGGATGAGTCTCCCATCCCAGGAGTCATACAGCCAGGGCAGCAGGTTGGGATTTTTGCCTTAAAGGTCAAAGAAGCCATCAGAGGATTGTTGGGCTTGTTTGTTTTTTTTAACCAGGAGTGACATGAACTCCTGGTTTGCATGTAGGACATGTCAGTCACGTTGGTGTGTGGAAGACAAACCTGGATGGGGTGGGGGGGCGGGGCGGGAGACTGATACACAGTGATGCCACAGAGTATAGACTCAATTTGATGCCACTGAATTGCTGTGGATAAAACAGAGTGGGCCTGCTCCAGTAGGCCTGGGAGCAAGGGCAAGAGAACAGGAACTCCAACAAGGGTTGGCCCAGAAGGTCATAAGTCACAGCTCAAAGCTCAGCCCCCATCAGGAGAGCGATGCAGATACCTTGGAGTGGAAAGAAGCCGGTCAGACTCCATGTCATCGCCATGGATCCTGACAGAGACCTAGAGATGAGTGTATCGGTTGTCCATGGCTGCGTAACAAGTTATCCTAAGACCTGTTGGCTTAAGACAGTTTCTGAGGGTCAATAATGTAGAAGCTTCTATACTAGGTGGTGAGGATGGGGTGAATTGTGTCCCTGCCAAAATACGTGCTGGGAAATATGACCTTTGTATCTGTGGATGTCATCCCATTGGGAGGCAGGTCTTCTTGGTGACGGCAATGAGCCAATCGGCTGTGCCTTTAGCCATTCTCCTTGAGATATAAAGTAGCAGGTTAAGCGTGTAGGAAAAGAAAAGGAAAAAAAGCAGAAATAGAGGAAGACCGATGCCAAGCTACACACAGGTCACCAAGGACCAGGAGCTTGCAAAACATAAGGACTCTTGCCCACTGCTGGCTGAGAAGACTTCCCTTAGCACCACCAGCATCCTGCGTTGGACCTTCCGACACTGTGAGCTCTAAAGTCCTCTCCGTTAAAGTGGTGCTTCTGTGGCGGCAGCGAGACAGTGGTTCAGACGCTCCTGGGTTTCAGGCAAGATGTTGGCCAGTGCGACAGTCAACCGAAGGCCTGCAAGAGGGCAGGCCCACGTGCAAGCACAGGGCACCCCCACAATTCAGCCCCTAGCACCCCCTGTTGGCTGGAGGCTGAGTTCACCCCCACAGACCTGTCTTCATGGCAGCGGGCTTCTCCCAGACCAAGGACAAAAGGCGGGAAAGGCCGCCAGTCACGGTGCCTTTTGTGACACATCTCCCAGGCGCACACCATCACTCCCACTTCATTTCATCCACTAGACGTGGATCACCAAGTGCAGCCCACACTCAAGAGGAGGGGCATTAAGCACTTCCTCTTGCACGAGAGTATCAGAGAACTGTCAGGCGCAGGCATACCATCACCACAGTGGGGAATGTCAAGTAACGTGCCCGCAGTCACACGCTAGTCAATTGGCAGGACTGAGATTCAAAATCAGGTCTTCCAAATCAGAGCGCTTTCTCCTGGGTTGTGCTGCCACCACGGAGGGAAAGGGCTCAGCCCAGCCAGCTCACCCTCCAGACCCGGAGCTCAGCACACAGAGTGTGGGCTCCACTGGCTCCCGCCCAGGCAAAGACACCAAAGACATGTGCTGCTACCCACCGCTCTCTCTAGGCAAGGACAGCTCCTCTGGTTGCCAAAGCAGCGCCCCGCCTCTGCTTAATGTGGTCCGACAGCCCCAGGCGTTCCTCCAGCCCTCAGAGTATCGCCCAAGCGTCTCTCTGTGGCTGGGGCACCTGGCTGGGTCCAGCTCCTTCCTCCCTTGGGTCAATTACTGCCTGGGGTCCCTTGGCCTCTTCAACCAGCAGCCACACCCACCAGAGGCAAGTTGTTGTTGTTGTTCTTAAACGCCACGCCGTTGGTACCAGCACGTCGTGATGCTATGTAGGGCAGGCAGAGTTGCCCCTATAACTAACTCTTCATGGGAATGTAAAGCTTCAGCCTCCTCCCTGGGAATGGCTGGTGGTTTCCCACTGCCGACATGGCACCCAGCAGCCGAATGCATCAGCACTACAGCACCCGGGCTCCTGCTGCTGTGGGTGTCAGCCCCTGAGTCATAGCGACCTGATGGGTTCAAGTTCTGTGCCAGGGGGTTTTCACTGGCGGGCTTTGGGAGGTAGATTCTTCCTAGGCCACCTAGGAAGCGCTACTCAGACCTGTTCAGCATTCTAGTAACCTAGAAGAC
>PVJH01043256.1:0-13730 GCA_004026705.1 Nesogale talazaci | reverse complement strand
AAAAAAAAAAACCCAGTAACAGAAGACCCACCATTATCAGCACAAAAACATGAATTTCTACCCAGCAGGGCTCCCTGACCAGCTAAGATACCCATCTACACAGCTGTATCAGGCATTGCTCTTAAATAAACTCACTTGCTCTGTTTGAAACATTTTTCTGCCTCTTCTCTGAGAACTTTCTAGAGGGGATGACAAGATCTGAAGGAGGTAGGGCCTGTTTAGGGTAAAGAGACCCCAAGCTCAAATATAATGTAAGGAGAACATTTATTAAGCCTTAAAAGGGACGACATAGACACATCATCTGCATGAGGAAACCATTAGCAAGAGTTCATGATGGTATCCAAGGATTCAGAGGCAGGACACTCTTTAAAAAGCCACAGAACCAAGGAAAATTGTAAATTTATGATCAGTGACATATCAGTATATCACAGTTACAGATGGGAGTACAAAAGTGAGAACATGATAGGTACTGGGACACTATATACACTGTGTTGTGTAGATGGGCTTACAAGATTGGTCCAGGGCAGTGGTCCTCAATCTTCCTAATGCTGGGACTCTTTAATACAGTTCCTCATGTTGTGGTGCCCCCCCCCCAACCATAACATTGTTTTTGTTGCTACTTCCTGTCATTTTGCTACTGTTATGAATGGAGCAACCCATGTGTTTAACCCCCAAAGGGGCTCACGACCCACAAGTTGAGAACTGCTAGGGCCTTCTGACCAACACAGTCAGGGTATGACTGCTAGGGCATGACCCAGGACTATGAGAACACATAACTATCAACCAAGGATACATCCGGGTGAGCCCTTCAGAGAGACTGCCCCTCCCTGAGCTGGCAGACCGGGATGGAGGCAATCTACTTTCCAATGTACTCTGCCTGAGGGTAAGATTATCTGCAACCTTGCTTAATGGTTAAAAAGAATTCAGTGAAGACTTCACCTACTTGGGGATTCTGCTTGCATCTTGGGATTTCACTGTCATCCATAAAACAAAAGAAAAGTGCGCTGCCGCCCTGTTAATTTTGAATGATGGTCTCTCTAGAGGGCAGGTTAGAACTGCCCCTGTAAGTTCCTGAGACTTTAATTCTTTACAGGAGTAGAAAGCATCATTTTTTTTCTCATGGGGAGACTAGTGGTTTCAAACTGTTGACCTTACTGATTAAGGAACCCAACTTGTCCTGCAGACAAGGTGCTCAGAATTTAAACTCCCAGGCCTGAAGCTTCTAGGACCTCCTAGTGATACCACCAAATGGGTGAAATACCCTGAAAGCATTACACTGAGTAAAAAAAAGACAGATATTATATTATTCCACACATATGAAATATCTAGGTGAGGCAAATGCATATAGAATAGTTTATTAATGCTCAGGGGTGGAGGAACAAAAAAGGAGGAAGGAAGAGTCATTGCTCAGAGGGCACTGAATTTCTGTGAAGGCTGTTGGGAATATCTGGAAATGGATAATGATAGGTATACACGATGATCAACAGAAGCAATATCATTAAATTGCACTTATAAAATGTTGAATGCCAAACATTTTATTAGAATATATATTGTATTTGAGCTTAAATTCCAAAAGCAGTTGGTTTGTGGATGACTGCAAATTGTAGTCAGAGCTCTAACTTCATTTTGAGTCTTCACATATGTTGGGCTTGTCTTTGAATTTATTAGCCAGCTGGGTGACAGCTTTGCCCTTAGGCAAAGTGTGTTTGAAAGGAGATTATGTCACCTCCCAGGCCAGCTCTGGGAGGAGTGCTCTTGCCCTCAGGGAACTTGCCTGGGTTTCTCCTTAAAGATTTCCAGGTGCAGATCACCTGGAATTTGAGGCACCATCATGCATGACTCTGGGTCACTTGCTCATGAATTTTCCCCTGACCTTCAAGTAGCCAGGTGATTGGAGGCCCTAGAACCAACCCTGTAATTGATCCCATCTGCAAGTGTGTATATAATCCCACTCACTTCTGTAGTCCTGCCCCTGCAACAATGTGGAATCCATCTGCTTCCAGTCACGATTTTGTGGCAATCTCTTTGGTTTTCCATTGTGTTTAATTAGCTCCTTGGTTGTGAAATCACTGGATAACATCATGCTGATGGCTTCCCTCACCTGGACAACTGATCTTTCTCTTCTTTAAAACTTAGCAAAGGGGCCTCTATGGAATACGCTTGAAGATGGGATCTTTTTCCCTCAAGAAGAGCCCCAGTGGCTCTGTGGATTAAGTATTGGGTTTCTAACACAAGATTGGCAGTTCAAGCCTAGCAGTGGAAAGAAAATTGGGTCTGTCTGCTCCCATGTAGGATTTAGGATCTTGGAAACACGGCAGAGGGTCCCTAGGAATCAGAATGACCTCAGCAGCAAATGGGCATGGTTGGAGATTTGTTTATATGTGTAGCACACACAGTGTCCCTATGTGACCAAGTGAAATGCCTCATAAGTTTCCCATGGTTGTAATCTCTATGGAAGGAGGCCCCCCCATTTTTTTTCTCCTAAGGAGAAACTGGTGGGGACTAGCTTATTTAACCATTGTACTACTGGGGTTCCTAATGCATTAGTCTGAGTAGACTAGAGAAACACATTCATAGACACACATATGGATAAGGGAACCATAAGGGTGCCATAAGGGAAGCATACTCATAAGGGGAAGGTTTATATACAAGAGGGATGGGACATTGAGAAAGCATCCCAGCCCAGTCCAGTTCAAAGTCCTAAGTTCAATATTAGCCCATATGTCCCATACCAGTTTATAAAGTCTCCTTCTGACTCACAAAGTCACAGGCCAGTGGGTGCACAGCCTTGGCTCTGGCAGGGGTCCCCTCAAGACTCTTTGTTTCCAGGGCTCGGGGTCCATCAGCAATATGCATTGGCGATAGAAATGTCTCGGCGCTGGCAGGGGTCTCTGTGGTTTTTCCAGCTTCCATGGACTTCTCCTCCGGCTCTTCCGCTTCCTTGGACACTGGTATCTTGTTAGTTGCGTGACTCCCAACAACTGGGGGCATGCTCTCCATGAGGGAATACCACAAGACTTCCCAGAAGTCTCAGGAGAAAGCCATGCCCATCAAGAGGCCTCATTGGCTACTCACTGGCTATCTCCAAGATTGACAGGCTAGAGTCCACCCCTAAATCCCAATCATGAAATTGACATCAAGTACATGACCGCTACACCTATATATAGAAATTCCATAATTTAAAAAGTTGAAAAGATAGCATTAAGAACATAAACACGCACATGGATACCTACTTACATGGGGTTCATCTGTACCCCTTAGCAGCTATCACTCTCAGCTCTAATGTGATCAATGAAAGCCCTCATTGATGACTTTGGCCAAACTGAGATTGGACTTTATGAGATACAGGCAGACTACCCCCAAAAGGTAAGTTTCTGATCAGAGAGAGTTCTGTATTTAGCATGTGGCTTACCCTAACACAAGCATTGTCGAAGCTAACATATTTTAAGGCAAATTGCAGACAAGATGACCTGGTCTACATTTTATTTCTGACATGACTAATTTTTCTCACCGATAGCTCACCAAAACGGACCCATTTGCCCCTATAAATTATATGCAGGGTTTGTGACAAAGCAGAAACGATCAGGGTTGGTAATTTGTGAGGTCGCCGGGCATAGAAGTCTACCTCCCATTCTCCCACACCCCCAGCAGATGGGGCTTGCAAGGATAGAGAGACCAGGGAACCACCATCAAGAGGCTGCAGGGTCCTTTGTGCTGGAAGTCAAGCAGTCACTGTGATGGGATTTGTGCAAAGTGCCTGGGACTGTGCTCCTGTGCAGTCTCTGCTAGGGCCCTCCCCACTTCCCAGAGTTGGGGACAGGTGGTGAGAAAGCTTTTAGGCTGACAAACTTGTTCAGTCCCTAGCAAGCTGTGGGTGTAAAGGTGAAACTGAGCCACAGAGAGACCAACCGTGGAAACTGACAGGAAAAGGAAGAAAGTAGAGTCAGAAATAGCTTTATTAGGGGAAGTTCCCGGATGAGTTCCGTGACCTAGGCCAACAGGTCAGGGAAGCCATGTTCTGCAGCCGAGGTTATGGGTTTTTCAAGAGGCGGCAGAATGCGTGGCAATTAACATTTGGGACCTGGACACTGAGAATTGCTTGTTGACTCCTTGGGACTTTCTTTGAGCCGAGAGCATCTGGTTTCACTGGTTATCTTATCTGCTGCTGACCTCTGGGTACCTGCAGGGAAGAGAGGGGGTGGGGAGGGTGGGCAGTGGGGAGGGCTGACCTGCTTCAGCCCAGCCCAAACACAAGGCATCCTCTAGACACAACAGACGGAAACACGACCTGGTCTCACGGTTGCTATGTCTGTTTTAATCCTAGCCCCCTGCCCTTGAAGAATGGGACTTTCATTGACGTGACCTGCCAGGCGTCATTATCAAGAGGTCACTGGTGAAGCCTAGAACAGCACTCAGTCTGAGTTCCATTCGATGGTCCTCACTAGAATGCCTTCCCTCCTCTGCACCTGGCGGGGCCAATGGAGATGAGGTGCTCAAAGCAAAGCAAGTACTCTGGTGCTTCCCCCTCTCCAGTGACACTCAGCTCTCACACCTCTGAGTTAAAAGAAGAAGGATCTAGGGACCTCCCTGCCTTTCTTCCCTCCTTCATTTTCTGCTTCTTTGCTTCTTTCGTTTTGCGCCTCTCTCCCACTCCCTCTTTTCCTGTCCCATTTCTTTCTTTCCCTCTTTCTCCTCCATTTCCCTCTCTGTCTCTCTCCCCCTTGTTCCTCTCTTCTAATCAGACACCTGTGACAAGCCTCAGGCGGGTGCAGAAAAAAAGTGAAACCCTACCGATAGTTCTGTGTCTTGTGTATCATGAGGGACATTGGAGTGACAGGGTTGGGGACCACGGCAGCAGTCTAAAAATAATAACTCAACTTAAAACAGATACAAACCCTGATGTATGGCAGATTATTGCTTTTAGGTGGCATCGAGTGGCTTCTGTGCAACGCACTGAAATACTGTCCAGTTCTGCTGGCTCCCCACAGTCATTGGCGCGTTGGAGCTCATTATTGAAGCCACGGCATGAAAGATATCTCATTCAGGGCCTTCCTCTTTCTCATTGCCCTTCTCATGTACCAAGCATGATGTCCTTTCCTGGAGACTGGTATTTCCCAAGAACATGCTTAAAGTACATGAGATGAAGTCACAACATCCTTGTTTCTAAGGAATACCCTGGCTGTGCTTCACCCAAGATAGATTTACTTGGTCTTAGGGCACTCCATGCTACTTTCAATATTCTTTGCCTGCACCATAATGCACGGGTGCCACTTCTTCTTTGGCTGTCCTTATTGAATGTCCAACTTGCACATGCATGGGAAAGGATTGACGTTTACCAAGACAGGTGCATGACTGTAGTCCTCAAAGGGACATCCTTGCTCTTCAACACTTTAAGGAGATACACAGCTGGGAGAGCATTATTTCTATTTGCCTTATGGAGATAGCTTCCCATGACCTTGAAGGCTCTGTTCTCTTTCTGACCATGCTCTCCTGTCGCCACCACACGAACCTTCCTGGTGACACATGTCTGCAAACATGGTGGCCCACAAGGCCAAGGAGACTCTGTCCTGAAACAGCTGTCACAGGGCCCACCACAAGCATGTCCCTGTGCTTTTGGCTGGAAGCTTAAAAGTGAACAGAGAGACATAAACCTTTCTCTCCCTCCCTTCCTGCCCCCTTTCCCAAGGCAACTTCCCTCCAAGCAAAGAGAGGAGAGGCTCGGTTTCTCAAAAGCTACACAGCAAATCACCCTAATTGTTTGCTAGATGAACAATGTTCACTCTAACCTCCTAATTAACATCGTTAGAATCTGCTAACAAAGGACATTTAACAATATCTTAATTAGGAAGGATTTCCAATTTGTGATATGGAGCATGTTAGACAAACAGGGTGCAGCTCTCTCTTTGTTCCTGGGCTCGGCAGTGAAAGAGATGACAAGATAGGACACAACGTATTCTGTGTTTGCCGTTGATCACTCTGCAGCCTTCGCATATCCGTGCTCCACAAAGAGTGCCCCGGCCAATTTCACCTGCCTTATTCTTCTGCACTGTGCTTTGGAGAGAATGGAAGTGGGATGGCCCTGTGATTCACATTGAGACAGTCCTCTGGCTCTCTGCCTCAGACTGCCTCCTGGAAAAGACTTGGCTAAGAAGTAAGGGAGTCCCTGCGTGTGCAATGGGTTAACTTCCTTAACTTCTCACGTGAGGGTGGGTGGGTCAAGGCCACTCAGAAGGCCCCCGGGAAGAAAAGTCTGGCCATCTCCCGTGGAGCACAGGTGGTTCTATGCTAACACACGTGAGGTCACCCTGAGTTAGCATTGGACTTTAAGGCAAAAATGGTTTTGTTGTTCTTAGTTAGCAAAGAAAGCGAACGTGTCTGGGTCTTGGGGAATGGATGGTGAGAAGACGGAGGACAGCCTTTGTCCAAATAAATCAGTGGGTAGCTAACCATTTTAGTCTCCATTCCTTTTCCAAGCTCTTTCCGATTTTTAAGGTCCTTATTATCTATTAGTTAATTATTAAAAAGTGCCTACTCCATTCTCATAAATTTTCAATGTGTTAGAGATATTGACATATAAGAGAGAGTCATTGGGGAATGGGAAGTTCCTGAACCAATTATTCCCAGCAGAGGAGATAGAGGGAGATCCTTAAATTACTCGATACTAGACCTTTGAGGATAAGTGTGTGTGTGTGTGTGTGTGTGTGTGTGTGTGTGTATGTCTTTCATTGGGGGCAATGAGTGGAGGAAGGGTTGGCATATTGAATAATGCCAAATTGATGATTCTCACTTATCTTGGAGGACTTCCTTGTTACTACTCCTTTCCCATGGGTCTTAGCTTCTTTGTTCTCAAGACAGGGAAATGCTTGGAAAAAATGACTGACACCAAATGCTATTTAGAACGACTGTTTATATAAACTACATCATCTGAACAAAATGAGGAAATGGAAGAAAAACGCTTACTAGCTTGCCTGCCACATAGTTAATGTTCAATAAATTGGAGTTAAAATGTGCTGTGTGCCATGTTATAAAGCAGGCTAGGAGATACGATGACCTCTTAGGCACATTACACAGTCGATGATGTCATATGTAATACATAACATATTGCACATGCAATCAAATCAAATATTCCTGGGCTATTTCCAGATACTCACCTAATTCACTGAAGTGTCTCCTCATGAAACTCGGGGAATAGGCCATGGAAGCAACTTCCACCGCAGAATTTGCCCTGCGCAAGCCACTGGGAACTGCCAAAGGACATCAAAATCAAACGAAGCAAAAAATAATAATAACTTGCAAGGGAATCACTGTGTACTGAGCCCGTATTGAACAGCTGCCAATCTTTGATTGATATCTATCCCTTCTCTCTCTCACATGGCAAAACTTTTTCAGATTTATTTCAATCCAGACTCATGCCATGGAGTTGATTCCAACTCAGGGTCAATGTGTGGGAGAGGGCAGAATAGCTCCTGCGGATTTCGTTCCAAGACTGAAACTGTTTACAGAAGCAGAAAGTCCAGTCTTTCTCCAGCCTCGCTCACACGCACAAACAGAACCCGATGTGCCAGGCGGATGCTGCTGCCTAGCAAATCTCACCGTCGAGCATGCCCGCGAGAGGGTCCTGGTGGAGGAAGTCTGGTGGATGGGTTTCCCAAAGCTCCTGGACGGAAGTTGTTGTCTAAAGAGCACAACTGGGGCTGAGCCCCTGGTGGCGTAAGTGGTTGAGTGTGGGACTGTGGCCTGCGCCCTTGGCAGTTCAAATGCAGCGGTGGCTCTCAGGAGCAGCGCGGGGTAGCTCCCACAACCACCAGAGGGCAGTGATGCTCCCCCCCCCCCAAAAAAAGAGAACTGACTGTAAATGTTATTGAGTTGATTATGACTAATTTGGACTCTCCAGAGCAGAGGAGTACTTCCCCTTTGGGTTTCCAAGGCTGTAAATCTTTAGAGAAGCAGACAGCCTCGTCTTTCTCCTCTCTTTCTCTGGCGGTCTTATACTGCTGACTTTGCAGATAGCAGCCTAACTCATAATCTACTATATCACCAGGAGTCCTTAAAGGGAAATACTAGTTCTCGTAAAATACACCCCCCCCCTTTGCCAACACGCCCACCTCACTCACCTCCAGACATACACACAACACCCACCAAGTTGGCCTAATGCTCAAATGCTCCTCCCTAGGGTAGTATCATTGTCCGCGATGGCAATCCCTGACTCATGGTGGCCCATGCACCAGGAAACAAAATGCAACCTGATTCTTTGTCATCCCAGTGATTGGCTACAGACTGGAACAGAGGGATGCATATAGTGTTGATGGGCTGATTTCTGGAAGTAGATTTCTAAGCGTTTCTTCCTAATTTTGTCTTAGTCTGGAAGCTCCATTGAAGCTTTCTCGGTGTCAGAGCTACACACACACCGTCCATTGACAGAGAGGCAGTGCACTGGCTGGGAATTGCACCCAGGCCTCATGCATGAAAGAAGAGGATCCCACCACAGAGCCACCTCTTGCTATTGTGAAAGTCAGAGCAGTTGTATTAATATCTGCAAGTTGAAAGAGACTTGGGACCCCTTCCCCCTTATTTCACAAATTAAGAACCAGAGAGACAGTCCCTAGAGTCCAAAGACTCTTGGAAGGAGTACCCTTCCTCAAAGTGAGAGCTAAATACAGCACTGGTTTCAGAGAGAGAGACGTGGGGGGATAGGACCCAGTCTGAAAAGAAAGCATCTCTTCCTCCTCATGCTCGTCCGTTGAAGTAGACGTGTGCTGATTTTGGGAAGGGTGAAAACCTTGAGATGCCAGCAACTTTCCTGTTGAAGCCAGGAGAAAGAGAGTAGTAAGGGAAGAAATTATTTAAATTGGCAAGCTCTCCCATGATCACTTGCAAAAATGATCATATTTTGATGAAACAGCAGCCTTATAGAAGTGATTTATAGATACCATGCCAAAGAAGAGAAAATTCTACAAAATCAAACAGCATAGCAATGCACAAGGAAGCATTGCTTAAAGAAGCAAATAAGAAAAACTAAAAGCTTCATGTTGACATTCATCCCAGTTCCATTTCTGAGGTAGCCCACCAACTTAGCAAGGTCAGAGAAAACACAAAATCCACATTATGTCAGACCAGGTCTGGTGGGCAATGGCACAGGGCTATGTAGATAGCTGTGACCTGGTCTCCGGTGCTTATCAGTTAAGTTCTGAGTTGAGGCTTAAGAAAGGAGAGGTGAAAGTGTGAGGAGGTGGTCAACTAGGAAATGGCTCAGAGGTAAGATGACTATTTGAAACCACATCTACCTACAAGGGTAGGTCTGACCTGGGTTTGGGGCCCAGTAGAAAGGGCACGAGCTTCAGCAAAGATCTCATCTCAGTCCCAGATAGATGGCTTAAGCCAGGTGTCCTCAAACTTTTTAAACAGGAGGCCAGTTCACTGTCCCTCAGACTGTTGGGGTGCTGGAATATAGTTTAAAAAGACAAAAAGAACTATGAACAAATTCACTACAGGCCCAGGATGAGTTGGCTGCTAAGCAGGACAGCAGTGGCAGCAAAAACACCTGGCGGGCCAGATAAATGTCCTCAGCGGGCCACATGTGGCCATAAGTTGAAGACCACTGGAAGCCAACTTACTTAACGTCTCTTCACCTCAGTCTTTCTATCTGGAACTAAGGATCCCAGGTGGCCCCATGGTTAAGCACCGGAGGGGAGCCCTCCAGCTGTTCTGCAAGAACATGTTCAGTGATCTGCTCCTGTAAAGATTACAGGCCAGGAAACCCTTTTGGGCAGTTCTACTCAGTCATGGGCATTGCTGTGAATCAGAATCCACTGCCTGGAGCACAGCAGCAACAAAAATAAAATGGAGATGAAGTTGAAGTGTCAGCCCCACCTGGCTGCACTGGTGACCCACTGGGCAGCTACCACTGTGAGCTCACGACCCCCTGGGGCCTGAGACTCCTTCCCCACCCCCGCCACCATCATGAACATCCACAATGCGACGCCCGAGGACCTGATGAACATGCAGCACTCCCGGAGAACTACCAGATGACGTACTACTTCTACCACGGCCTCTCTTGGCCCCAGCTCTCTTACATCACAGAGGATGAGAATGGGAAGATTGTTGGCTATGTGGAGGAGGCCCCAGATGATGTGCCCCATGGACACATTACATCACTGGCTGTGAAGCACCCCCACCATTGCCTTGGCCTGGCACGGAAGCTAATGGACCAGGCCTCCCGAGTTATGATTGAGAACTTCAACACTAAATATGTCTCTCTGCGTGTCAGGAAGAGTAACCGAGCTGCCCTGCATCTCTGCTCCAAAACACCCAACTTCCAGATCAGTGAAGTGGAGCCCAAGTACTACGCAGATGTGGAAGACGCATATGCCATGAAGCGGGACCTCACCCAGACGGCAGATGAGCTGAGGCGGCAGCTGGAGCTGAAGGAGAAGGGCAGGCCCATGGTGCGGGGGCCCATCGAGAACAAGAGCAACTCACTGCGGAGTGCAGGCAAGGCCTCCAGGGAGGACAGTGGTGGTGACAGCAAGGACCTCAGTCAGGTTAGCGAAACCACAGAGAGCACGGATATCAAGGATAGCTCAGAGGCCTCCGATTCAGCTTCTTAGACCCCGACTGAGCCCTGAACCCCACTAGGCTGCAGCCCCACCTCTCCCTACCCACTTGATCGCCCAATAAAAGTCACCCCAGTCCATAGGGGGGAAAATTTTTGAAATGTCATATATGAGACAAAAAGACACAGGAGGCAAACAATAGCACATTTCAAAATGTTTTCTTGTTAATTCCTCAAAATGATCTTTCAGTGACTTGAACATGGTCAAGTCCCTCCCCAACCTCCCTCCACACACACAATGAGACAGAACTCTATACCTCTAGCTGAATAGCAGACAACCCCCTTACACTTCTTTAAAGGCCATTCTGGATGGAGAAAACAATGTGCTGTGAGTTTAGTTGATGCTAAGTGATGCTGCCACAGTGGGAGGCACTAGGGAACAAAGACTATGTGGGGGAACTCACCTTTTGGGCACATTCTGAAGCCCAAGTTCACTGAGAGGAATTAGGAGCAACACCATTTGCACCAATTCTATTAAATCCATGCTCCTTCATCCTCCATCCCTCTCTCTTCAGCAAGCAGGCACAGTGATATTTGTCTAGGCTGAAGAAGATAAGATGCGCGCCTCATGGAACCCCACTGTATTTATGTTAGTGTGTCTATTGTAAGAAGTACGAGACTTCGTAAGCATCACACACACACACACACACACACACACACACACACACTGCAGATTTGGTGTCTACTCAGTTGATGCATATTACTACTTCCTCCCTTCACATGTGGAGAGATCCTACTTATGACGAGTCTTGAAGAGAATTATACAAATCACACTGAATGAAGCCCTGCTTCCACGTGACCACTTTACTCTTGAATGAATGCTCTTAAAGATGAAAAGAAAGAAGGGTAAAGGGAGGGAAGGAGAAAAGAAAGAAGAGAGGCAGGTGAAATGTATCTGCTAGTCAAAAGATTGTCAGTAATGACCATATTGACAGCTGGGTGTAAGTGGGTAGATGCTACAGTTAGATCAGTATATCCATCAGTATATCCGCAAATGTCAGCAAAGTTTTGATTACGCATCTCCTTTTCATCCACATACTGTGCAAGACCTGGTCTTGTGCGCCAGGAAAGGGACCAGTACTTATTTACACCTCCCTTTCCTTTCTACCGTTTTGAAAGGATGTATGTCACTGGTCTCCTCCTCTTGTCTGGTCAGAACTGAGATTTAGAGGAGAGTTGAAGGAGACAAAGATTGAGAAGGATGATGCGTCTAGGGGAATAGACTTCATCAAGAGGATTCGGGAGGTCACCTGGGATGAGCGAACGCAGTGATTCTCAACCTGTTGGTTGGGTCTCCTAAAACCATCGGAAAACACCATTCTCATGTTCTTAGAAATGGAGACACCCCTCCTCCATCTGTCTCCAGGCAGGTCTGCCCACATGCAGGTATACCCACATATGAGTACCCGGCATGAAGACTGTTACCCATGGTACACCACATGCTTCAAGACAAAATTTCATTTATTTGCCATTAGAAATGAATGTTTCACAATATATAGTGACATATTGCTTTTTGATTAATCACTGTTTTAATTATGTTCAATTTGTAATAATTAAAGTGCATTAGAACATTTGCATTCTGATTCCTAACAGAAGCAAAATTACAGTTGTGAAATAGCAGCAAAAATAATTTTATGGTTGGGGGTCACCACAAATTGAGGAATTGTATCAAAGGGTTACACATTAGGAATGTTGAGAACCACTGAACTAGAGGAATTTGAGGAATTTGGAGAAAGAAAAAAAATACCGTATATAAGCTGAGCTTTTTTTTTGGGGGGGGGCATCACTGCTCTCTGGCGGTGGGAGTAGGAGGCCCAGCCCCACTGCTGGAATTGACCCTCCATCCCAGTGGGCCGCGGTCCCGCGCACAACCACTATGCCACCAGGGCTCAGCCCTATAAGCTGAGCTTTTCAGCACTTTTTTAATGCAGTTTTTGTGGTAAAAATAGGTGCCTCAGCAGATAGTTGGGCCAGTTTATACTCAAGTATATATGGTCTATGGGGTCAGGGCTGTTGCTAGAGGAAAAAGAAGATAGAAAGTTTTAAAGGACTTGGAATTAAATACCATTTGAAGAAGGTAGAAGTTTAATTAGTCTTTAAATAGGTTTTGGGGCACTAGACCTTTCTTCCCTTGAACGATGTTGTGGCCTCCAAGCTGGGTGTTACTTGGGTTATTATTTTCCACTTGACAAGAATGAGGCAAGAGGTGAAAAGTACTTTATCTGAGACCACACAGATGGTATGTAGGGTGGTCAGTGATTCTAATCTTGGCCTGTCTTATGCCAAGCCCAAACTGTGGTGATAGTGGAGGATTTAATGCCAGTGGGTCTCCTTCCCTGGATGGCACAGCCACTGGTCATTGGAGCTTTTATGAAATAAAGCAAGCAGTACCCCCATTTAGCAACTGCTTAAAGTGTCTATAGGAAAAAAGGAGGTTAAATACTGCCTAGAATTTTAAAAAACTAACTGAAATTCTGGAAACCCTCCTTCAGCTTACATCAACTGGCCATCAATACTGACTCCATCCTCCAAGGAGCTCTGCCAGAAATAGTCCTGACTTTGTCCTTACTCTTTCTTCTTCTTCTTTTTTAATGACCACCATGCCTTTTTCTCTTGTTACTCCACTTCAGAAGCAAACACTTTGTACCCACATATGAGTACCCGGCATGATAAATCTCGCTTTCAGGGTCATGATTTGCCCCCCATTATTCACTTTATTCAGTTTGCTCTTTCCCATGACACATGAATAGCCCTGTAACAATTGCTCAGTTCATTCCACAATATCATATTTTTAGTTCATAAAATGGCTGTAATTAATGTATGCACACCCAAGACGAACACTATTCCAAAGTCCTTTAAACCTTACCCATAGGTCAAGAGTAGAGGATCGGTGAAAAAGGAGACCCTTAAGAAAATGGATTGACACCCTACTTTCAACAACAGTTTCAATCATGACTGTAATAGTGACTAGGACATTGGCCAGGACAGTGTTTCATTCCATTCTGGATAGGATTGAAATGAGTTGGAACTGACTTAATGATCCCTAACAACAGTGGAAGAGCCCTGAGAGAGGTTGTACAGAATGTTTTTGGTGACTTTCCCATGTAAATCAGTAGAG
>PVJH01043255.1:0-13732 GCA_004026705.1 Nesogale talazaci | reverse complement strand
ACTGTAACACATGATATTGCCTTGATTCAACTTGTTCCCTCAGATCCCTTAGACAGCAGGCAAATATTAGACCTTATAAATAAATACTGATTTATCATGAAAAAAAAAAGAATGAGTCATATACAAAATAATGTATTTAGTCAGCTTTTTTAAGTATTTAGTTGTTTCTAATTTTATAATTGTAAGTAATGCCACAAAGACTCTCATTCATCAAACTTTGTGTTTAGAATTATTTCCTTAATAGCATGGGAATGAAATTGTTGAATCACTAAGCATAAGCAATTTTAAAGTACTTAATATTTAGTGCTATGTTGTTCTTTGAAACAATATCAATTTAGACTATCACTGAGTATATATATTTTATATGGCAGATTTACTTTTGTTGTCTTTCCAGGTTCCTTGTGACGAACCCTTACTGCAAGAAGAAAGTACAAATGGCAAAGCCCAGCCATCTAAAGAGGAGCCCAACACCATCTCTGAATATTTTTTTAATGATATTTTTATTGAAGTTGATGAAATGGAATAAAATCAACTTTTTTTTCGGAGTCAAATTACATCAGCAAAGTAGTAATTAGAAGGAAACATCACTGTTTTTGTTTAGGTTTAATAAGCTTGGTTTTGAAGCCTTTATGATCAATGGGAAATATTGGTGATTGATTGCATTTTTTTCATTCTGATTAATTTAATATTTTGAAAATACCAAGCAATTAGGACTGTTTTCTCAGACAGACACCATACTTCTTGTTTACATTTTGTCTTTTCTTGTGCCGGGCACACAGGACATTTTAGAATGTGATGGATTAATGTCTCTGTATAAATCACAGTACCAATGTATTTGGACATTGATTGTATTTAATGTTTATTGAACTTTTTGTAAAGATTTTTTTTTTTAATGATGAAGGCCTTTTCAATTGCCTCTAAGTGTATAAAGGTAAATTGTGAAACTCCAATTTTAGTATGGTAAATACTAAAAATTTTTCTAGCAACTGTTTTGACTGAAAAATATGTATTTTTATAATTCACATTGATGTAACATTTGTCCTAATTGAAGAACTAGTATTTAAACTTATTATTTATAAAGATGAAACATCAAAGAGCCTATTTATTTTTAAATTTTTTATTTAAGAGGATATCCAGTCTTAAGTATTTTCATCTCTCAGATTGTGGATAAGAAGGCATTAACAAGTTTATGTTTGTGTCCTTTCACTCTTTAATTTTAAAGAGATTGTAAGTGATATAACAAAGTATGTGGATAGTGTACATGTTTTGAATACATTTTTTTCTCATTGACTTTGGATTTTGTACTGTGAAAGTTTGTCTTTCTTATTTTGTAGGTAATCTCAGGATTGGCATGAAGGGGGAAAGCCCTAATTTCTAAGAGGCAGATTTCCTCACAAATTCAGGATCTCTCATATACATATATTCCTTAAGAAAAACAAAACAAAACATAATTTCATGATCTCCACTCTCTTCCCCCCAATTAAATCCTTGCGCACAGAAAGTTTAGATCTTTAAGTACAGAACTACTTAGTTGTGATGATAAAAACAAAATAACCATTAGGGTTGATAAAATTAGTGATGAGCAATATGAATTGAAGGCAATTTATGTAACATTTACTTGAACCTTCAGAGTAAAAAAAAAAGTTCTAACAGAGCAGATTCTATTGTCACTTTATTGGAAAACTTAATGGGTTCATCATCTGTAGTAGGAATTGGCCACTTTTCCTGCAGAATACTTTTGGCTTCAGGGTCATATCTGTGGCAACTCAGCCCTGCCACTGTGTGAAAGCAGCAATGGACAACACTTCAAACAAGTGGCTATCCCTGTCTTTTGCTTAAATTTGCATTAGAGAGTCATTTTCTTAATTTATGGTGCTGATGTCTTTGTGAGTCATAAGTTGTGCCTAAAATGGTTGGTTGCATCATGAAATAAGTATTTCATTTGGAAATATATTTTAAAGTCTATGTAATTGTGTTTGTATATTGTAAAAAAAGGTGGACAATTTTCAAGTTCATTAGGAAAATAGAGTATGAATAGCAAGTTGGTATTTTTAATTTATTGAAATTATTGTTATTAGATATTCTCATTCATTGTTTTATAGTGAGATTTAAGTTTTTGGCCATAAAAGAGTATAAGTCTAAGTGAAAATTCTCTATAGGTAGTCATATTTCATGTGATTAATATGACCCCCTAAAAATCATGGTATATAATAGGTCATATTGCTATTTTAATGCTCTGTTAGTTTTAAAAATCCCATTTTGAAAAAGTTTGTTTTTCTTAATATTGAGTTTAGAACTAGATTGCCACAAATGAACTTTTACTTTATCTCTTGTATGATATTTATTTTTTTAACTTTGTTAATATCTGTCATTTGTTCATCTATAATAAATTTTATGGAAAGTGTAATTTCTACTGTATAAAGAATGGTTTTATCTTTGAACATTGTATTAAAGAATCAAGTCAGCCAACTAAATTATCCTGTTATATTCTTCAAACTAATATTATAGAAAAAGAAACTTAATCAGTGTATTTACCTTCCATGGTGGAAAGACTGTTCACTTTATGTTTTCAGAGTCAAATAAAAATGTTGCAGAGAATTTGTATTTTATAAAAAAAGGAGCTATGATTAAAGATCCTTCCTGACTTTTTCTCCAGAACCTTTAACATTCAGCAAATGGTCACCATAATGGTTTTAAAGTCTTGAATGTAGGCAAATGATCGTGACACAGAAAAGAATTTTCATATCCACAATTTATCACCATGTTATTTCAAATAGATATGACCACCATATTATCTTGCTTGAAGAAGTATTTGACAATAAAGCAATACCTGTCACTTGTAAGTTTTCTTGTTCCAAAGAAAGCAGTTGTTCTATAGATATAAATTATGTAAATAAAGACTTTTATAACATTTGTGTTGTCTTTCATAAAAGTGTAATACAACTGAAAGGATTCATTTTTATTCCGACTTGCTATGAAGGTTTAAAAAAATAATCTTTGATGAATGAAAGAATAGACTTACACACACACACACACACACTCCTCCCCCCCCCCCCAAATTTGGAACATGTGAGAAATTGCTTAATCTTTTGTATGTCACTCTATGTAATAAATTTCTAGATAAAAGAAAATGATTTTTTAATTTTTTCTTTTCTCATTCTACTTTGTTTTCTCTGTAGAGAAGACCAACTTTAATTTATACATAGATTTAACTAAAGCTGGATGTGGGTTAAATCTTGGCCCAAAAGATTATCTGAGAGAATTTGTCAGGTCTCCCGTAAACAGTCCAGCCATCTCTCCAGACAGAATTCTGCCTTGGAATTGTGTCAGACGACCCACAGCATATTTGGGCTATGTTGTTTTGTATGATCATGTTTAGAGACATTTGGCAAAATAGCCCCCAATCCCAAAGGAATGATGATTTTTCCTATAATGAAAGCTTTATTTAAGGAAACGTCATGGCTCAAATGGTTAAGTGGATGCTAACGAAAATGGTTTGAACTCAGCCACTGGCTCTGGAAGAAACACCTGGTTATATGTGAAGATTACAGCCAAGAAAAATAAAAGGGTTACTTTCTTCTGTCACGTGGAGTGGCAGTGAGCAGGATTCCTTGATGGCTCATGACAATGGGGACCTGGAGGAGAGCTCAGGAGCCCTGGGGGTGGGGGAGGTGGGGTGGGAACTTGTAGGGCTGCTTTGAGTAGGAATGTCCCAGCTGGCAGTGAGTGAGATCAGAGACTTCAGTTTCGCTCACCACCAGGAGTAATTGTTCTGGATAACCTTTGCTCTTTTGTGATGAGCTGTGTGAGGTTTTGTGATTTCAATGCTAAAGCCAAATTCGGAACCACTACTAAGAGTGCTTCATGTCTTTTGTGTATTAAAATTATCCTAACTTTTGGGTTTTTACTTTTTTTAACTTTAGCGTTCTAGTCCGATAAGTTTATATTCTTCAAGAACTTTTTTTTTCTCCTTTGAATAGTTTATTGTAGTTGGGGTGAACGTTTGCAGAAAAAAGTAGTGTCCCATTCAGACGTTTTGTACATTTGTTTCATTTGTTGCAATACCCTCAATATTAGGATACTTCCCACTGCCTGCCTGGTGCCCCCATTTCTATTCCCTTATCTCCACTTCCCCTTCCTGTCTTTTATAAGGCGAATACCAGTTTTGTCTCACGGTTCATGGTTCCGAGGAGTGTGTTCCTCACGGATACTGTTTTTCCACTGTGTGCCTGTCTGGCTGGAAAATGATCTTCAGGAGTGGGTTCAGGTCCAGGTTTGAAGGTGATCAAGACCATAGTCTCAAATTTAAGCCTGGTCATTTTTACGTTTAGGGATTTTGTTCATTTCCCCCAATCTTGTGATCTAGAATCCACAGGTGTTGGTAGCCCAGCACCATCTAGTTCTCGGCCTCAGGTGGTGGAAGCTGTGCTTTGGGCAGCTTGGTCGACTGCGATTTGCTTTCATGTGTTTCATTTTCTTCAATTGTTTTTGCTTACATTGCGAGGAGACCAAGAGTTGTCTGTTGGAAAACCTCGTGGGCCACTTGACCTTGATGTCCCAGAGACAATCAGTGTAAATTCTCAAAGCCAGTGACTTACTCCTTTAAGATGTTTGGTTGTGGCTAAGAAGTTTTCTGAACGTGACCCTGTGGGATTCATTATGTTCTCCTGTGTACATGGGTGAGGAGTCCTGGTGGCAGAGAGGGTATATGTTGGCCTGCGAGCCACATGGTGAGTAGTTTGAAACTACCAGCTCCTTGGGAGAAAGACTGACCTTTCTACTCCTGCAAACAGTTAGTCGCTGAAACCCACAAGGGGTCACTATAAGTCAGCATTGACTGTTGATGGCAGTGAGGTTTTCCTTTATTAATTTTTTATACATGGGTACATAAGGGAGCTCCAAAATGTTGGGGGCACAATGGGATTAAATAACCATGGAATTGTCCTATGACATTTTGAAGCCCCTCATTAGCTTCCTATTTGTAGCACATAAAAATACGTAAAATTCTTCTGCCAAGTCGGTCTCCACTTGTACGTGTCACTTCACTTTCCACTGGCATCGCAGCGCTGTGGGCCTAGCAGCACTGATCTTCACTGCCACCGCTCTTCTTTCTTCTCAGTGGCTTCCTTTGCCCTGGTGGGTTGTGCTGTCTCTTTATTGGGCTTTGCCTTTTCCTATTCCTCCACCAGAGTTGACTTTCCCTTCCTCGCCTTCCCGTCTCTGAGCAAAGAATCTTTTTGTAGGAGACCTTTGCTTTGACTTACACTATTTTCATAAGATATGTCCTTTTGTGAATGATTCTTCTCATTCTTTAATGGTGCTTAGGATTCTGTTGTGTGTCCCATAGTTAATCTGTTTATCCACTAATGAGCACTTAAGTTGTTTATATTCATTTTGGGGAGAGGGGAGGTGGTGTTGGCAAGATTATTTAAAATTCTTATTTCCAACTGCCTAAATTTTTAAAAGTCTAACTTTGAGAACGTCAGCTATTATTTATAATTCAGAGTTGACCTAATAATGGTAGTCAATTTTCTAGTTTATTATTTTTATTTTTTTTGTTTGTTTTTTTTGGGGGTAGTTTATTATTTTATGCACTATACTAAGCTTTTCATTCTAAAATGATAAAATCAAATAATTCTAAAATATTTCCCATCCTTCCCAAAACTTTTGCATATTGTTGCCTGCCTTTTTTGTCTCAGAAAATCATGGTTATGTTTATTATCATGAATATATGAGATACACATAAATCTGGAAGGCCTACTTATATCTAACATTCTAATCCCATATTTGTAAATGATGTTAGACCTGACTGCACATTTGATCAATTTCAGACAGCTGAAACTGGTAGGATTGCTCAGCTGCTTCATCACTTGTTCTAGTGTTGGTGTGTGAGATAGCCAGGTTTATCGTGCCAACCTAGTCAGTAGGAGCATGTGGCAGAGATTGATCAGGGCAGTTTGGAGGGCAAGGAGATAAATGGCCCTGCAAGACCTGCCCCAGTCTCTTGCGCTTTGGTGATTAGACCAACAATGTACGTTGCTTTAGCTAGTGCTCTGCCTCAGCCTGTATGCTACCATACATGTGGGCCAAGCCAACCCCTGGATCATGTCACTACAGTTTGAGACTCCTCCGAGACCTGCTTTGTCACGTTGCTGGTGCTTATGTCCCTCGAGCTTGAAGCTGGTAGATCCCGTCGCCTAGCACTGCTTGAATCTGATAGCAGTGCTGACTATTGCCCGATCCACCCTGTTGTCTGCTGCCTGAGGGCAGACCGCCTGGTTCATCGGAGAGAAAACTCCACTGTCTGCTACCTTGACTGTGGACGGAAGCCCCCTCTGTGAGGTGAAGGACTTTCAGTAGTATCAACTAGCTGTTCCACAAAAGTGAGTTGAACTGAGCCCTCTGTACTGCTGTGTGGTCTAATTCTTGCTGTAGAAGCCCTCTCCTCTAATATACACATATAATCATAAGGGTCCTGGTTTTGTTTCTCCAGAGAACCTTGCCTAACAGTATGTATATTTGATTAGTTGTATTAACTGGACTTTTTTGTTGTTGAATTGTTAGGCACCCTGGAGTGGGTTCTGACTCGTAGTGATCCACTGTGCAGCAGAATGAAACACTGCCCACATCTTCCTCATAGTGACGTGTGAACCCATTGTTCCGGCCAACGTCACACCATCTCACGAACTGCCGCCTTCTTTTACACCGCCCTTCCACGTTACTAAGCGTGACATGCTTTTCCAAAACTGGTCTTACCTCTTCACCATTGGTGAATACGAGTAAATTCCAACTCATAGGGCCTTTCTCATTTTATCACCGTATTGCTTTTCCCATAGTTCTTCTCACCGCGAGGCATTTTATTTTACTTGTTTTTGATCTTGCCAGCTGTGTAACATGTAAGGTGCCCTGCCTCAGCTGTATCCCCGGCATCGCAAGTGCATCCGATACCTTACAACTTTTGGGGGCCTAATAGGTCCATCTTTCTCCTGCTGGTGTATTTGAACCCTTGACCTGTGGTTAACAGCCAAACACCTTACCTGCCAGCGCCACCAAGTGCTGGGGAGGTGGGGCGGGTGTGGGGAGTGTGTGGGGATGATAAGTAAGAAGGGGGAAATTTTTTGTTTAATGATTGAAAAAGAAATTTTTCCCCCCAAAGAGTTTTACTTCTGAAACCCATCAAGCACTACTCCTGGGTGGATCTGAGTCATAGCGAAACTGTGGGGCAGAGTAGAACTCCCTGCCTCATCGTGCTCCCCCGGAGCTGCGGTGGGCTTCAACTCCTGATCTTCCCGTTAGCAGCCGACTCAGTACTGAAAAAACAAACGCGCTGTCTCGCGTCCCAGAGTACTCTCTTTATTACTAGAGAAAGCAGAGAGCAACACAGAAGATGAATCGTGACGGAACCCAGTAACTCTCCACCGCTGCTCACAGCGGCAGAAGCCACAGCCTCCTGGGTCCCGGAACAGCACCTGGGCACGCAGCGCGCCCAGGCTCGCGAGGGGACAGAATCTCGCGGGCTTGCGTCGCTCTCCTCTATTGGCTGAATTCGGGGGGCGTGGCGAGCGGCGCCGACCAATCGCCGTAGCACTCTTGGGCACGTGCCGGGGCTGGCCGGGGCCCCTGTACGGCGCCTGTGAGCTGGCTGCGGCTGCAAGGACGCGAGAGTCGCGGGATCCGGCGCCGGAGGACCGGGAGGAGGAAGCCCAGGCCGGGACCTGCAGTGGCCGCGCGCTCTCGCCTCCCTCCCCCTCTCCGTGCCCGCCGCCATGTGGGCCGCCCTGAGGGTCCCAAGCCTGCGGCCTTGCGCCCGCACCGCGGCCCCCAGGCTGCGAGCCTATCACGGGGACGCGGTGGCCACGCTGGGCTCTCAGCCGGACTCGGGCTCTGCCGTCTACCAGGTAGGCTGGGGGAGCGCCCCAGCAGCCCGGGCCTCGAGCCCCGCTTCCTCCGCCCGAAACGGACTGGAGTAGGCGCCGTCGCCCCCAGAGAGTAGGTGCAGGCAGGGCCCCCTTCACAGCTGTTGCTGTTTTCTGGTGACTCAGGGGCGTAATAATTCCAAATCAGATATGTTTTAGTTCGCTTTTAGAACTGGCCCCGCGCCTCGTATCTCTTTGCACTCAGTGCAAAGAATATATGATCAGTAAATGATCTGCAGTCAGTCTTCTCAAGTGCTGACTTGTCTCTGTGGGGAGTGTGTGGACCGTCATACTCTGGTGTTCGCCTCGCTAATAAAATCATCCAGGACTTAGGGAGCAGCCAGCTTTGGGAACCACTGAGCCCGCACACCTAACTCTGGGTCGCCGTGCTTACAGACTTTACCTATTTGGTTATATCGATCGAAAATACTCGGCAGTACCTTTGCGTGCCTTATTTGAAAGTTAGAAAGTATCACCCGGTCAAAGAAACAACTACACAGTTTATGAAATCTTTGAGCTGGAATATTTCACATTGCCCCCCAGCGCTAAGCGGATTCAGAGGAGACGTTTTAAGGACCTGTTTTTGAGGAAGCAAGGAGCTGGAAAGAAAATCAGGCCGAGATAAACCATCTCCAGCGAAATTTCTTGCCATCAGCAGAGAATGTTTAATTCAGAAATATTTAGCCGTTTATGTGGTCCAGGCACTCTTCTTTGGGTACTTGTTAGACTTGTGGACGGATGGAGAAACAGACAAGAAAGCAGGCAGCTACGGGGCAGCATGCTAAGTAATATCTAGCTTTGCAAAGAGACTCAGGGAAGCTACAGAGGCAAGTGATGAGTGCAGTGAATCTGCTGGTTGGGTAGAAGTTGGCCCGGTTGAGGGTGGAGGATGAGGAGAAGCACTGCAAATACGAAGTTTACAAGAACGTAGGCACTGGTTATGAAAGTGTGGGGTGAGGAGGAGCACTTGAAAGGCAGTCATGCTTGTGGCAGCTCCTAGAGTTATGGAAATAATTAACACTCGCTTATACTAATGTCTGCAATATCGCAAGCTCTCAAGAAAGACCAGATCTTGTGACTTTCTCTTCTCCTTAAGGCCCGTGTCTGATCTGCTTCAGCTGGCTTTTGCCTCTGGAGTGCTGTGCAGCAAACAATCTCAATTCTCATTGTCCAAGAGAGCAGATATGTATTTCTATCTCATAGATCCGTGGGTTGGTTGTGGTGACTTTTTCCAAGCAATCCATCAAACTGAGATCTCCTCTACTTCGTTCTGATTCCTGGACTCAGGTGAAGGGACAGTTACTGGGGGAGATTAGAGGGGACCAGAAGAGAGAGGGAACCATATGGAAACACAAGGGCCCTTTGGAAGTCTCAGCTTGGAATTTTGGCACGTTGCCACTTTGGCCCACACCCCACTGGTCAAAACAGGTAAAACAGGAAGATGCAGAGAAGGTGCTGGCTCCCTTCCTGTCATCGGGCTGACTCATAGGACAGGGTAGAACTAACTGCCCCCCTGGGCTGCCAAGACTGGCATTCCTTATGGGATAGAAAGCCCAGTGTTTCTCCTGAGGGGGAATGGGGGTTTCGAACTGCTGACTTAGCAGCCCAACACAAAACCATTCTACCAGGGGAACCTTGGCAAGGAGGGAAGAGAAGGAAGTTGTGGACAAGTATGTAATACAATGTACCCCGTGGTCCACGATGGCCACTTAAGCTCCACAGCTTCATATCTGAGTTTCAGCAACAGAGTAGGAGACAGGGCGAGCAAGCAGGAGTGGACCCTCACTTGGCTTGCCCTCTTTTTGAGGACCTTTCCCAGAAGTCTTACCTCACAACTTCTGCATGTATTTCATTAGTTAGACTTGGGTTCCAAGGACACACCTATAACACGACTCCAAAAGGCTCATGGAAAGAGAATGAAAAGATAATGGATTCTCCCCTGTGAGTTGTTGCGTGTAAAAGGAAGGGTACTACTGCCTGCTATCTTTTCTAGCGTGGTGCTCTGCCACCTTGAATGAAATGGAGATTTCCTTATTCAAGAAGACAGGCCTGGTGAGAGTGGTGTGTTTCCCTTAAGCTAGGTCAGATGCGACAAGGGAGCCCATAGGTGCACCTTTTGGAGCTCTGGGATCTCCAGCTTCAAGTAGTTAAGGTTGATGCAGACACACCCCTTACAAGGGGAGCAAAGGGTCCACATTGCCTTGCGTTGAGATTGGATTGGCACACAGATTGTTTCCTGGAGGCGTGACCACGTTCCACTTTGTGGGTTTCCCTGATTTCCTATTTAGAGCAGTAATACCTACAGTACGCTCGCTCTCACTTTTCCCACCACCACATCCAAAGGGGCTTCAAAATGTACCTGGTCAAATGGAACAGAAAGATGATGGCCTTTTTTTCTGGGAGCCTTTTGAAACCTCCCTGTACTTCAGAAAGCCTTGGCAGTTAGTGCCTGTTTTCTTTGTTTCTTCCCGGGGGAGGCTGACTTCATGTGGGACAAAGATCCTCTGTAGAACCAGCTCTGCCCCTGACGGGTGCTCTAAGTTGGGACGTGTAGTTGGCAGCTGTACTCAGGGATTTGGGTCCTCTTTCACAGAGGTGCCCAGAAGAAGGCTGGGGCGATCTGCCTCTGGAAAGAGCTACAGCCATGGAAACCCTACACAGGGTCACTGTGAATCAAAATCACCTCTGTGTGTGTGTGTGTGTGTGTGTGTGTGTGTGCGCGTGCGCAGACGTTCTTGGTTTCTGATTGCAAAGTTGGCAGGAGACTGGGAAGGAGAGTGAAGGTGGAGAGCATGAAATTGTGATTGACATTGGGCTAAGCCCCAGGGGCGTAGTGGTTGTGTGCGGGACTGCAGCCCACTGGGTTGGCGGTTCAAATCCAGCAGCAGCTCTCCAGGAGCAAGGCTGGGCCTCTTACTCCCACCAGAGGGCAGTGATGCCCCCCTCCCCCCCAAAAAATTGTGATTGATGTGGGAGGGGATCAAAATGAAAATAAATGTTGACCTGAATCTCAGCTTCTAAATTCTACAGGGGTAGAAGGACCTGGTCATCATGATCGAGTTCTGTGATACTGTTCAAGAAATACCCTGAGTAGATGGCTATAACAGACATTTACGTTCTCACAGGTTGCAATCAGGCACTGCAGGGTTTCTCCTGACTCAGAACAGCCCTGTGTATAATAGAGGTGAGCGCTGCCTTGTCCTGGGACATGCTTACAGCCTTGTGTTTGAAACTACATTACTGTAGTTTCTGTGTCATCAATCTCAGTGAGGGGCATTCTCATTTTCTTTGGCCTTCTGCTTTGCCACGTGTGATGTTCTGCTCCAGAGACTAGTTTCTCCTGACCACATGTCTAATGATATGAGTTAAAGTCTTGCCATCTTTGCCTCAACAGGGCATTCTGGTTGTACTTCTTTCAAGCAAATGTGTCCCTGCTTCTGGCACTTCATGGACTGTCCTGTATCTATAAGCCAGGCCGTAATTCAAATGCACCAGTTCTTCTCTGATCATCCGTGTTCGAGGTCCAGCTCTCACGTGTCTGGGGTGATAGGGAATATCCGGGGTCAGGTCAGATGCACCTTAGTCCTCAGCTGAATTCTTTACTCTTCAACACTGTATTTTTTGAGTGAGTGTATTACAATCAAACTTGATAAATGAAGAAATTTGAATTCATATAATTTCGAGGTGTCATGAAATATTCCCCCCCCAACCATTTAGAAACCGCAGAAACCATTAAAAAAATCATTTTATTGGGACCTCTTATAGCTCTTATCACAATTCATATATCCATCCATTGTGTCAAGTACATTTGTACATATGTTGCTACCATCATTTCCAAAACATTTTCTCTCTGCTTGAGCCCTTGATATTAGCTCTTCATTTTTTTCCTCATCCCCCTCCTTCCCTCATGCATCCTTGATAAATTATAGGTTATTATTTTCATATCTTACATTGTCTGCTGCCTCCATTCACCCACTTTTCTGTTGTCTGTTTCCCTAGGATGGGGTTATACGTAGATCCTTGCGATCAGTTTCCTATTTTTCTCCCCACCTTCCCCTTACCATTCTGGTATCGCGACTCTCATTATTGGTCCTGAAGGGTTTATCTGTCCTGGATTCCCTTTGTTTCCAGCTCTGATCTGTACCTGCTCTATCTAGCTGGATATCTAGCCGGATTTGTAAGGTATGATTGGGGTGCAAAAGTCATTCTTAACATGTGGATTTTTCAAAAGCGGGCCTGACCATGGGAAACGTGAACTTCACTTAGACAAAAATCCCATACAAATGTCCACCATGTATTTTAGGAGTTGCTAATCTTTGAGATCCGAGCTTCGAAGAAACGGTGGACTCATAAGTCTGTTACGTCTGTTCCCTGGTTGTTGCCTGAATTAAGTTGGGAGGTAGATTTCCCTGAGACGCCTCTGAAGAGGCTTACCAAATCAGTTACATGGTAGTTGAATGGAACCCTGAAGACCGACAGCCAGCTTCTGGGTACAGCAGATGTACAGGCAGGTGTGGGAGTGGGGGTGGGCAACAGGGTTGGTATTTCCTCCGGGCATCCTGGTCCCTGTGCTTTCCTGTTGCATTTAGCACTTTATAGACATCTTTTGTAGCAGGTTTGTCCTCGATAGTACATCCTTTGATTTCCTGACTGGTGCTTCCATGGGCATCAATTGTGGATTCAAGCAAATGAAGGCTTTGCCTGTGCCAATCTTTCCTTGTTTATCATGATGTTGTTCATCAGTCCAGTTATGAGGATTTTTGCTTTCTTTATAATGAGACGTAGCCCATACCGCAGCCTGTAGCTTCCCATCATCAGTAAGCGCTTCAAATCCTCTTTTCTTGCAGCAAGTTGTTGTGTCATCTGCATATTGCTGGGGGTTAGTGAGTCTTTCTTCAGTCCTGTTGCTTCATCATATCTAGTGTCTTCGATTATTTGCTTAACAGAGATTGAAAAAGATTGACATCTACTGTTGTTGACTCTGCCTGCCAAAGAACTCTCCATAATACTTTTTGTAAGCCTGGTCTCATTCTTACAAAGTCCTTTAGTTTCTCCTTACCTGGAAATGCTCATATTTCTACCTCTTATTTGAGGACAATTTTGCTGAATATAAATTCTTGGTTGACTTCTTCTCTTTCAGAGTTTTATGTCATCCCATTTCTTTCTTCACAGCCTGGTTTCTGGTGAAAATTCTAAACTTAATTCTTAGTAATTTTCCTTTGTTGGTAACTAGCCCTGTTGGTAACACCCCCCTCCACCACCCCCATCTCAACACTGCTCTCAGGATTCTCTCCTTGTTCTTGATATCGGGAAGTTTGACTACCATATATTCACAGTGATTTTCTTTGGGAGCCTGTGCTGGGCTCTTTCAGTCTCTTTGTAGTTATTTTCACCACTCTCCTGATGTTCAGCAGCTTTTGAACTAGTTTCTCCTTGGAGCCTTTTTGTCTGGAATTCCTCTCACATGTATGTCATTTCTCTTGATAGTGCCCCACATAATTCTTACTTTCTTCAGCGATCTGATTCGTTTTATGCATTGTTCTTGTCATTTGGTATCGAGAGAATTGTCCTCAAGCTGACTAATTCTTCCCTTCATTGTGTCAACACTACTGCTGATGCAAGCTGGTCAAAGTGATGCCATTTTTGTTGTTGTTGTTTTTTGGGGCATCACTGCTCTCCAGTGGTAGGAGTAGGAGGCCCAGCCCCACTGCTGGAATTGAACCTCTGTCCCAGTGGGCCGCAGTCCCGTACACAACCACTACGCCACCGGAGCTCAGCCCTTTTTTTGTGTTTGTGTGTTTTTTTTTTTTTTTTTT
>PVJH01043254.1:0-13713 GCA_004026705.1 Nesogale talazaci | reverse complement strand
TCAGGGCCAGTGGTGAGAGTGGTGATACTGGGAGGGTGGAGGAAGGTGGAGTGGAAAGGAAGACGCAATTACAAGGATCTACATAGAACCTCCTCCCTGGGGTATAGCCAACAGGGAAGCGGGTGAAGGGAGACATCACACAGTGTATGATATGACAAAATAATGATACATTGTCAAGTGTTCATGATGGAGCGGGGAGTTAGGGGAAATATGAGGAGCTAATACCAAGGACTTAAGTAGAAAGAAAATGTTTTGAGAACGATGGCAAAAGTGTACAAATATGCTTTGCATACAATAGTTGTATGTATTGATTGTGCTAAGAGTTGCATGAGTCCCCAGTAAAGTGATTTTTTTAAAGAGAGCTGTTATACCCACCCCCGATAAAATGATTGATTTTTAAAAAAAAAGCACTCCAACTAGGAGTGCTGGTGGCGTAGTGGGTTAAGCATTGGGCTGCTAACCACAGGCCAGCTGTTCTATGGGATTAAAACAAGACTTTCTGCTCCCATCCTGACTTACAGCCTTGAGTCACAAGCGAGCGAGCGAGAGACCGTTCGGCTGCACGGACACAGCAATGCCTAAGTCAAAGGCGCTTGTTTCTTCAAGCTCATCTGGCAGGGATTCTGATAGTGAAGTCAACAAAAACTAAAGAGGAAAAGGTAGGTTGCTCCAGAAATGCCTGTAAAGAAGCAAAAGATGGGGGAATCTTCCAGAGCCCTGTCGTCCTCCCAGCAGCAGAGGTGATAACATGTGCCAGAGTGGGAAAATGTCAGTGCTTGGGACTTCAAAGGGAACGTCCTAATTGATATTAGAGAATATTGGATGGATCAAGAAGCTGGAATGAAACCAGGAAGAAAGGTATTTCTTTAAACCCTGAGCAGGGGGAATCAGCTGAAGGAACAAATTTCCGACATTGATGACGCAGCAAGAAAACTGTAAGACCTGAACCATATCCAACCTGTACTGTTGTGGTTGTTTTAACCTGTCGTTTTACATGGGCATGTCGTTTTCTAAGCTTTTGTATATTTGCATTGCAAAGAAATCTGTAAGATGAACACTTTTTTTTAGTGTGCATTATTAAAAATGTTCTGAGTGAAGCTAATTGTCAACTTGATTAAGGAGATTGCTTGTGCCCACCGCCTAGTGTGAAATAAAGTCAAATTAAAAAAAAAAGACTTACAGCCTCAGAAGCCCAAGGGGGCAGTGCTGCTCTTTCTGATGCTCTCTGAGTTGCAAGGAATCAATCTGACGGCAGAGCGTGGGTGAGAAGCGCAGCAGAGTGCAGGATGGAATGCAGTGGCGAGGGGAGGGAGGGGGCTCCATCCTCAAGGGTGTGTGTGCCCACCTTGGATTCCTATGGGAGAGGGCAGAGGGCAGGCCCTGGAGATGGTAAAAGAATGGGAGGGTCAAACACGGGAGAGGTTTGCTCTGCGCCCCTTAAGAAGAAAAGCCACCTGCCGGGGCGGCAGCAGAGCCCTGGGGTCCTGGAAAAAAAAGATCAACGTTCAATAACTTCTCAGCCAGCCTGGGACCCCGTCAGTCTCACAAGCTTCTCCTGAGGGCACTCCGGACCACAATTAGTTAGAAACCTTACATGTACATTGACTAAGAGCTAGCCGGATGCACACACCCTGTCAACAGTGATTTGTAAAGAAGGAAGAGAACATTCGCTTTCCAATTGAAACATTATGGTATTTTTTGTAACTTTTAAAAATTATTTTATTGGGGACTCATACAACTCTTATCACAATCCATACACGCATCCTTTATATCCAACATGTTTGTGTATTTCTTGCCCTCATCATTCACAAAACACTTGCTTTCTACTATTATGGCATTATTTTGGTATGAAATAAATCTTTCTACATTTGTTAATAAAAAACATGTACACATGCATGTAAGGAAAGGGAATTTTGGCATGCTTTGTACCTGGAGATAATGTCAGAAAATAGAGCGAGTGTAGAAGGAACTGTGTATTATGGAGAAATGGTTAGCCTCCCTGGGAGTTTCAGGTATTGTGTTAGTCTGGGTAGACTAGAGAAACAAATTCACAAATATGCATATGGATATAATTTAAAGGTTTATAAGCAAGAGGAATGGAACATTGAGAAAGCATCCCAACCCAGTCCAGTCCAAGGTCATAAGTCTGATATTAGCCCATATGTCTGATACCAGTCTATAAAGTCTCCTTCCAACTCAGGAAGCACATGCAATGACACCAGGACAATCACAGGCCTGTGGGTGCAGAGTCTTGCGTATCGAGCAATGGTGGAAGCATCCAGCACTGGCAGGGGTCTCCCCATGGCTCCTCGTTTCCAGGGCTCAGAGTCCATCAGCAGTATCTAGTGGCAGTAGAAGCATCTCAGCACTAGCAGGAGTCTCTCTGTCACTTTTCCAGCTTCAGAGGCTTGGTTCCATCAGAGTAAACCCATGTGGCTTCTCCTCTGACTCCTCCAGATTCCAGAACTCAACATCTATCAACATGCTGCTATGTGGTCAGTTGAGCGTCTCCAAGGAACTGAGTCTCTCACCTCCACGGGGGAAATATCATGATTTTTCCCAGAATTCTCCGAGAAAGTCATGCTCACCCGGAGGTCTCATTGGTTATCTCCAGTTGACAGGCTAGACTCCACCCCTGCACTCCCAATCATGAAATTGACACCAAGTACATAACTGTCACAGGTATAATTCATTGAAAAGCTACACCTCCAGCTGAGACTTTGAAGGTGTGGCCCATCTTATCACACGTATACCCCTAGTCTATTCCCTTCCTATTATGTATACATCCCTAACTAAGCGGGACACCATTAACTGGGGGTGGTTGGGGGTTCTTGATTAAAAATTTGGTCTATATGGAGCAACAAAAATGTTCATAGAATACAAAAATATTATTGTAATATATTTATTTTAATTTTAAAACACTGTGGGATGTTGTTAAATTGTTATAAAGCAGGATGTCTGGGCACCTTACCCCTAGCTCATCACCTTCCTGACATGCTTATGCCTATTGCACATCCCCTTCCTGTGATGTGTGTGGTTACCTGATATTATGGCCCTAAGTTTATATGGGCCTTGGCCAGAAATAAACAGACCATTCTGCCCTCTCCTCTGCCCGAGTTGGGTGCAGACCTGGTGGCTGGTGAGATCATAGCTATCCAGGAGGTGAGCACGCTACCATGAAATGTGCCTGACTCTATTTTATTCGCTCTCCTATTCCCTTTGACTTTACTATAATCTTTATACATCATAACTGTACGATTGTGACTTTGAGACTCATGATTTAGTTGTGGGGGGCTGGTTAGTCCCACAAGGGAGGATCACTCACAATTGGGAGAAAGGTTCGGGAACAGAGCAGGACTCTTTGGGTTGCAGTTTTCTGCTCAGAGCTGCCTCTGGATGTGCTTCCCTTCAAGAGAGGAACTCTATAGGAGGTAAGTCCATGTCTTTGGTCAACCCCATCCACTTTGTGCCTGCCCCATGAAAACCTGGGAGGCCAGGTCAGTGCAGCATGTCCTATCAACTCAAGCCAGACCTGAGCTCAACATGCTAGTTCTCGCCTAGCCACTACCTTCTTGGTTACCGAGAAGAAAACTGAGGCAGAGTTCAGACAAGCACGTGAAGCAAAGGATGGCTTTATTAAGGGAAAAGACCTCTCGGGAGGGGAAGGGAGAGCAAAGAGGGGGGTGGAAGTATTTTAGCCCCTAGGCAGGTCCTGCATCCTAGGGTGTAGATTAGGGGAGTTGAGACTGGTACTGGGACTGCAGGATATATATACACAGTTGAAGTTACAGACAGGTAGATTGAAAAGGGGAAGAGAGGTTTCTGGTGCTGCGGTTGCTAGGAAACAAGGCAAGGGAAGGGGGCTGTGTTCTGCCCAGGGAGGTCATCTTATCCCTGGGAAACCATACTAGGGAGAGGTTAAGTTCTAGGAAATGCTGAAGGCATGTGATTTGACATTCAGGCGCTTTGAAGCTAAGCAGATCATCTGTCTTCTTGAGAGGTTGGAGCAAGGGGTGCCTGGCCCTGGAGAAGCAGGAACAGGGGGCTGGTCTGACCCTGCTTCATACAGTTGACTCTGTTTCTCTCAGAGAGCACAGTCAGTGGCAGGTTCTATGATCTCACCAAGCAAATCCACCTTAACCCTAGAACGTGATGTTTTCATAACATTTAATTTAGCAATATTTAATTAAACACATTTAATTAAAATGTATCTGGTACCAAAATTATATTTATATATATTAATATATTATGGTTGTTATATATATTGATAACTATGAAAGTAAAGAATAAAAACAAATTTTTTTCCTGAAATTAAAAATTCAGGTGTTATAAGGTTATGTTCCCAGCACCCTGGGCTCCTTGAGCCTTCCCCTCAGTCTCCGCTATGGCAGCTCTGCCCAGCAGCTCCAGTAGCTGTAGACATCACTTCCTCCTTCTATCAAAAACAGCCAACCCTGCCACCCACTGGAAATGCTCCCCAAGGTGCTTGTGGGGATCAGAGGCCTCTCAATAAATCCCCCTTATATTGCCAGCCTTTTCATCTCCCCAACTTGAATGCAAAACCAACCCTCAGACCCATTTACACACCACCCTCAGCTCCTGCTGACATGTTAGTAAGGTCTTACAAGGCAGGGTCCTCTTCCAGCTGACTCTATAAATTTGATATGGAGGCCACTAAGGGGCCTTTGGCTCTGGGGTCCCACGTCACCCTACGAGGTCACGTGTGCACAGGCACCTGGCAATTTCCTGCAGGCAACACAGCCACTGTCCGTGAAGTAAAGGCGCTGGCGTCTAAGAAGCGTCTTCTGGAAGCTGGCGGGTGAAAGTGATGGGGGAGTTGGCCCTCCCCATGCCCAGGCTCCTCCAGGAGGTTGTTCAGAACAGGAGGCGAGCCAGCCAGCCCTGCTGGAGGGCGAGCTTCCAGCCAGCCTGAGCCAGGGGGCGGGACACCTAAGTGAATGGACCCCAATCTAGCCCGGGTGGACTTCAGTTCAGCCAGTGGGGTCAACTAGTATCATCGAGCACCCCTCCCAACATGGAGGGCCCTGAAATGCCAGAACTTGTGAGTCCATCGCCCTCTTTCCCAGCTGCTCCCCAGCCGGCCTCAGGTCTCCATGTGTGGGCATGAAAGTGACCAGATGTCCTGCTTTTTAACAATTTAACAATGTCCTACAATGTTTTAAAATTAAAATAAATATAATACAATACTATTTTTGTGTTCTACGAACATTTTTTTATTGCTCCCTATAGACCAAATTTTTAATCAAGAATTTCCCCCTCCCCCCAGGCAATGGTGTCCTGCTTAACATCTGGTCACTTTAGAATATCTTTTTCTATATTAAATTTAAAAGATATGTTCATCATTGTGGGTATGGTGTGCAATTAATCATAAAAGGGGGAGATATGAATATAAATTCGTTTGTTTGCCTAGTAGTAAATGTCTGAAAGGATACACAAACTACATAATGACTGAGAAGCAAACTATATGCACATGTAGTTTTTTTAATTTGGAACCATATGAATGTATTACTTATTCAAAATCAAGCCATCAAAACATAATTTTCAAATGCATATATTTGTTTTACCACCACTTGCCTGTCAGTTTGTCATATTGTGGTGGCTTGTGTGATGCTAGCAGTGATGTCACTGACATTTCAAATGGCAGCAGGGTCACCCAAAGTGAGCAGGTTTCAGCAGAGCTTCCAGACTAAGAACAGACGATGAAGAGAGGCAATAGAGGCAGTAGCTACTGAAAACCTTCTGGATAGCACGGAAACATTGTCAAGTACTGAAAACCTCACGAACAGAAGCAGAACATGATCATAGATAGTGCCAGAAGATGAACCCCTCCAGTCTGAGGACCCTCAAAATGTGACTGTTGAAGCGCTGCCTCCTCAAAGAAGTGCGACCATGATGGATGGAGTAAAGTCTGTGGGAGTAGAGCTGTCAGGACCCCATCATTTATTGACGGGTCATGACTCAAAAGGAAAAGAAAACAGCTGAAAATCGGGACTTGGAGTGTATGAAATATGAATCCAGGAAATTGGAAGCTGTAAAAAATGAGCAGTAGTAAGTTGTTTAAAAAAAAAAAGGAACCCCCCCCCCAAAAAAAAAATGGAACACATAAAAATCGATATTCTCAGTATTACAGAGGTAAAATGGCCTGGCCCTGGGTATTTTTAATCAGCAAATCATATGATTTACTAAAGTGAGAATGACACAATCAAGAGGAATGGTATTACAGTCCTCATCAAAAAGGACACTTCAAGATCTATTTGGAAGTACAGTGCTGTCCATAATAGGCATATATCTCTCTCTGAAAATCCAGTAAATTAGATCAACATCTTCAGTCAGAAATTGATCAAACATACAATCAAGATGCATTAATAATTACTTGATTGAAATGCCAAAGTTGGAAAGAAGAAGCAACAGTAATTTGAAAATAGGGGTTTGGTGATAGAAATGAAGCTGGCGATCGCACGGTAGAATCTTGCAAAACAAATGACCTCTTCATCGCAAATGGCTTTTTTTCAGCAACACAAACGGCAACTATCCACATGGACTTCCCCGGATGGAACACACAGAAATCGAATGGACTACGTCTGTGAGAACAGAGGATGCGCAATAAGAGCAGCTAAACCAAGGCCAGCGACTAATGTGCAAGAGACCCTCAGAGACCCATGTATGTTCAGGATAAGGCTAAGGAAGAGCCAGGCAAGTTCCAAGCAGAAGGGAGGGCAGAGAATAGTGAGGAGCAAAGGCACCTGTCAGTTAAGTTTTTCCACTGTTACCTGAAAAGTAATAGCTTGCAGGAAGCAGTAGGGCCTTTGTCTTCTGTAATTGACCACATTGTCACCAATAAGAGGCCGGCATTCAGTGAGGCAGTAAAAAATGGGCACCATAGCTAAGTACTGTTTAATAGGCTTCCCATGTTGGCTGCCATTTGTGTAATGGGAGGTTTTCAGAATAACTGATCTCTAAATTGAGATCAAACTTTGAATTTTATGAACAGTAATGAATAAAGGAGTGTGAGGGACCGGGATATGATTTCTAAAGCATATTTTATTCCTTGAAGGTAAATTAAACTGAACAAAACGTGAATATTTCATCTGAACCAAAGTCACCCCAATGCTTGGAGCAAAAAGCAAAACATATTTGATACATCAAGCAATTAAATTGCTTGTTAAACTTGTCATCTGACTTGGAAGAATGGAAAATTACATTAGTGTGATCCTGGAGATTTTCATAGTGTTTGCTTATTTGTTTGTTTGTTTGAATAGCTATAGTCCTGTTCTCAAAATTGTATACTGATAATGAAGTTACATTGACATTTGAGGACAACTTTGAACACACACAACATGAACTCTTAATATCACAGTTCATCATACCCATGGAATTATTGCCAGAAACTATAGTTTCTGAGGAAGTGAAAATATGGTATTTTCAAATATTATAAATGACAATGCTTGGAAATGCTATCTCATTGAATTTCATTTTGTTCGATACTAAGTATATTTTAATCAGCACTCTGGGGGGATGGGCGTCTCTCCACATTTTAATTTATAAAAGTGGCAGACATTGAAAAGGAAATTCCTAAAGCTGTGTCATGGAAAACACACTGCCAGCAGTCAGATATTGGGGTCATGTTAAGGTTCTGTTACCTGCTTACCAGCGAGGAGACTTAGGGCTACTACCTTCTTTTCTGTTACAAATTATTCATCTGGAAAGGAAAAATAAGGGAGGAAGAAAAAATTATTTCTGCGGTCCTTTCAAGTTCTAAAATTACCGTCATCTGTGAACATTTTATCCATATTCCTCTGCAGCCTATATTGGCTCAGGATTTCATAGTTTAGGGCTTTTTTTAGGAGGGGGGGGAGTTGGTTTGTTTTTTTTTTCATAGTTAGGTTTTTAACCTTTTTCACATTAATAAACTTCTCAGCGGTGACCTTTAATCCTTCTACCAGCCAAACACCCGTGGGCAGTCTTCCCCCTCCTAATTTTCACAAGGACAATTTTCCTTGAGAGGCTTTCAGCTACACCTTCATTTCAGAAAAGTCTAAGGATATACTTATTAATATTATTACTAATTTATTGTGAGCAGAGACCAGCCCTAACACTATCCCGGGTTTGTAGGTGCAACTGTATGGTTATGATATGTAAAAATTGTAGTAAAGTCACAAAGAATGAAAGCGGAGAAAGAGTAAAGGAGTCAGGCACATCGCATGGCTGCATGCTCACCGTAGCCCCTTTGGGCGGTGCCCATGCAGGTACGGGAGGAGAGGGCAGGGGGAGAGCACAATTTATGCCTAACCAAGGCTAATATATCTTTGGGGGCATGCAAGGCCCCTGATGTCACAGGAAGAGGTACGATCTCGGGGTGTACGCTCTATAGGAAGAGGGGGGATTAAGGGTATAATGGGTGGATCATAGATTCATGAAGGCAGCCTAACCTTGGCTGTCCTTAAGCTTGAGACTTGATTTATTCTGAGCTCTTAAGGTTAAGCCATCCACTGCCCTTAACAGCAGGGAGTGAGCCCCACCTATGCTGGGAGATACATGGTCTGCTTGCTCTGGATGGCTGATGCCTTCAGGAGATAACTTGACAATCATTTATCATTAATTGGAAGCAATGTATTGAGGCGGGGGTGGGGGGGTGGGGGGGGGACAAGCTGGAGAAGAGCCTCTTTATATTCCACAATTTATCCCTGGCTATAATTACTCTTATTAAAAACCAATAGAGTTCTCACTTGCGAGATGAAGAAGAAAAGGCTTAGCAACGGTCATGTGAAGAAAGTCCAAGGCCTGGTGCAGCCCATTAGCTGCACTGTGCCCGATGTGTGCCCAAAGGCCATTAAGAAGTTCGTAATAGCTTCCTTTTCTGCCAGGTGCCGGTGCTATGGCTCCCGCAAAGAAGGGCGGTGAGAAGGGCGGCCTTCGGCTATCAACGAGGTGTGACCAGGAGCACACCATCAACCTTCACGAGCACATCCGTGGCGTGGGCTTCAAGCAGCGTGCCCCTAGGGCACTCAAGGAGATTCGGATGTTTTCCATGAAGGAGATGGGGGCACCAGATGTGTGAATGGACACCTGGTTCAACAAAGAAAGCTGTCTGGGCCAAAGGAATCAGGAACCGCACCGGATCTGCGTGCCGCTGTCCAGGAAACATAACGAGCATGAAGATTCCCCAAACAAGCTGTACACATTGGTTACCTACATGCCTGTCACCACTTTCAAAAACCTACAGTCAACGGGGGGAACACTGGTAGCTGATTATCTACTAAAGGTTTTTAAAGTGCAAAAAAAAAAAAAAATAATAGAAGTTCGTCATAAGAAATGTAGTAGCTCCCATGGAAAAAAACAAAAACAAACAAACAAAGGAAATATAATGGAGTCTGCAGCCATCAGAGACATTTCCGAAGCGAGTGTCTTCGACGCATACGTGCTTCCCAAGCTGTACGTGAAGCTGCACGACGGTGGGAGTTGTGCCATTCACAGCAGGGTGGTTAGGAACCGGTCACGTGAAGCCCACCCCCAACCTGGATTTAGACCTGCAGATGCTGCCTGAAGGCTTCCTCCAAAGCCTGTGTAAGCCTACTTAGTTCCTAAAAGGAAGGAAAATGGAAGGAAAAAAACACAATACTGCCTGGGCTCTCTCAAACCAAACCAATTAGCTTGAGTATATTCCATATACTCAAGAAGAAAAACACTTAAACATATAAAATACAGTGTGTGTTTTTGTTTATTTTGAGGATCAATTAGCTATGTTATTTTACAGCTCTAGTTGTCGTGTGGATGGGGCTGCTGCCAACCACAAGGTCAGCATTTTGAAACCACCAGTCACTTCATCGAAGAAAGATGAGACTTGCTATTTATTATTATTATTATTATTGGCATCACTGCCCTCTGGTGAGAGTAGGAGGCCCAGCCTTGCTCCTGAAGAGCTGCTGCTGCTGCTGGATTTGAACCGCAAGCCGCAGTCCCGCACTCAACGACTACGCCACCGCCACCGGGGCTCAGCCCGAGGCTTGCTATTCTTAAAGGATTTATTGTCTGAGAAACCCAAGGGCACATTTACCTGCCCTTTTGGGTCATTACGAGTTGGAATTGACTCAATGACGGTGAGTCAGATACATGACAACTCTCTGAATGCTGGTCTTCGTTTTGCTAAACTACTAATGTTCATTTCACAAATGGTTCTATCATCATATTATCCAGATTAGGATAATGTCTTTCACTTTGACCTCTATAGTTTTTTATATTGGCTCACAAAGGATCTTCCTTTTTTTTCACTGACCTTCTATTTGGTAACCTTCTTTTCAGGAACAGATCTCCCCTGAAATCACCCAAAGTAAGTGGATAAAACCTTCCCATCCTGGCTTCTAAGGAGCATTCTGGGCGTATTTCTTTTGAAAGAGGTGCCTGTTCTTTTGGTAACTCACGGCGCTTTCAATACCCTTCAGCAACACCATACTAGGAACACATCAGCTCTTCTGTGATCTTCCTCACTCATTGTTCAACTTTTACATCTTCGCGAGGCAATTACAAGATATCATTGCTGGGGTCAGGCACACCTTAGTCCTCCAAGTGACATCTTTGCTTTTTAACACTCTAAAGAAGTCTTGTGCAGCAAATTTCCCCAAGGTCATATGCTGCACGCATGATTTCTTAGCCGCTATTTTCATGACCATTGATTATGAATCGAATTAATATAAAATTCTTGACAACCTCTACCTTCTCTCTCTTTAGCTGTAGGATATAAAAATATCCAGCACCCAACAAGGTAAATTTTATAACATTTAACAACCAATCAAAAATTAAAAGCTATGAAAGGAAACAGGAAATACAGACTATTCTGAAAAGAAAAATCAATCGAGAGACTGGTGGGGGGGAATGTAGTCTTGGTAGGCAGAAAATTTTAAGTCCTTATGATTATATTCCATATACTCAAGAAGATAAACACTTAAACATATAAAATACAGTGTGTGTTTTTGGTTTTTTTTTGAGCATCACAGCCCTCTGGTGGTCGTGGGAGCTACCCAGCGCTGCCCCTGAGAGCCACCGCGGGATTTGAACCGCCAAGGCCTCCGCAGTCCCACACTCAACCACTTACGCCAGCGGGGCCCAGCCCTACAGTGTGTTTTCTTTCTTTCTTTTTTTTTTGGGGGGGGGGGGCATCACTGCTCTCCGGTGGTGGGAGTAGGAGGCCCAGCCCCACTGCTGGAATTGAACCTCCATCCCAGTGGGCCGCAGTCCCGCGCACAACCACTACGCCACCGGGGCTCAGCCCTACAGTGTGTTTTCTTGAGACTCAAGTTGAACTCCCAGTCACAAAGTACAACTTCTGAGATTAAAAAAAAAAAAGTGTTGGGGCTCTCAGCCACCCTCTTTCCGCCGCCATCTTGGTTCTGTGACCCCTGTCCCTGACACTGAACTGGAGTTGCCACAGCCCTGGGCTGAGACAGGATCTCAAACAGAATCTGACGGTAAGGAGACAGTGCTAGATCCCCAAGAACAGGATTCCACCCAGGCGACCACACAAGCCCAGCTGGCTGCGGCAGCTGATATCAATGAGGAATCAGTCAGGGACGCCAAGCCAAGTCTGAGTGAAAAGAAGGCTATGTCCAAACGGGCTATGTCCAAACGGGGTCTTTGCATGTCACAGGGGTTACTGGAATCACTCTCCAGAAATCTAAGAATAGCCTCTTTGTTCTCACAAAGCCAGATGTCTACAAGAGACCTGCTTCAGACACCTACATGGTTTGGGGGGAAGCCAAGATTGAGGATTTATCTTAGCAAGCATAGCTAGCAGCCGCTGACAAGTTCAAAGTGCAGGGCGAGGCTGCCTGGAACATTCAAGCAAACACACAAGTTCCAACTGTACAAATGAAAACTGAAAAGGCAGAGGTTGATGAAGCAGGTGTGGACGTTAAGGACATAGAATTGGTCGTGTCACAAGCAAACGTATCAAGAGCAAAGGCAGTAGGAGCATTGAAAAACAACAGTCATGATATTGTAAATGCTACTATGGAATTAACAATGTAACCATTGTTAATTGAAAACAAAGATCCCTATCCCCCCCCCCCACCCTTGTTTTTGGTGTTTCAAAAGAGTTACTGCAGTTTGGTTTGAAATTTGTACTGTTTCTATAATTAATAGTTATGGTTGAGATGAGCAAAAATATCATGTTGGATATTAGCAGATTAGAAACTGCAGATGAATAAACTGTTTAGAAAGAAATCAGAAACTAGTCACTAAATTGAATCCAGCTCCGTCTACCATCTGTGTTTCAAATTAGAACTGTGATTCACAGAACTTTCAAGGACTGATTTTTTTGGAAGTGGATCACAGGATTTTCTTGAGGTATCTCTGGATAGACTCAAATATCCAACCCTTTAATTAGCAGTTAAGGACCTTAATCTTTGCAACACCCGGGGCCTCCCATATAGTAATAAAACTATGCAAAATGAAATGTGGAAAAAATTGAATAGAGCATGAGTGAGCTATGGAACAAGGCACAATAAACGCACAAACAGAAACAACAAAGTATTTGTCTCAGGGACAGAGAACAGGGCTGTTAATGATCCTTCTTCCAGTCCTGATGCTGAATTCTTCAGATAACCCAGCTGGTCTGATCATTTGCTTAGCACAGATTGAATGAGAACGGTGAAAGATGCTACCCTGACACGCGTCTTTCCTGATTTAAACCATGCTGTATCTCTGTTCTGTTAAAACAATTGCCTCTTGATCTATGTAGATTCCTCAAGAGCACAACAAATTGCCCTGACTTCCGTGTTTTTCTCACTGCTATCCATAATTTGTTATCCACACAGTCAAAAGCCTTTGCAAAGTAAAAAAACATGTCAAAAGTCTCATGCTATTTATGATCTGATTCCAGCAATGATATCCCTTGTGAATCCTCTTGTAAATTGAGTTTGAATTGTAGGCAGCTTCCAGCATGGCACGTGTACTTGTATCTCAAGTTTCTTGGAGCCCTTCTTTTTTGTCAATGCCTTCAGTTTACTTTCTTCCTCCCGTCACTTTGGTTCTTTGTGGCACAATGACTGCATATTCCCTCCATCTTCTTGTTTCCTTTATTATTCAATATTTTGTGTACCAAATCCTTCAGTATTGCAACTCAGGTCTTGAATTGTTCGTTTGGTTCTTTGGGCTTAAAACATGCTGAACATGTTCCTCACTTTAGGTTTTCTAATTCCAGATCTTTGCACATTTCATTTCAGTATATAGAGTCACTATAAGTCAGGATTCACTCAAGGGTGGTTGGTGGATTGGCTTGTCTGGAGCTATCCATTGAAATCAGCTTTAATTTTTCAACTCACTTTAGCAACTCTAGCCCCATTGTTTAGGTGTTTTTCATTTGTATTTTTAATGACCTTTTTGCTTTGTCCACTTTTGTCGTTTTAATGTAATTAAAATTAGAAGACAGCTACCTGACCAATTAGTCTGGAAGAGATCCATATTTGTACCCACTCCAAAGAAAGGTGGCCCATCGGTATGTGTAAGTTATATAACAGTATAATTAACATCACATGCAAGCAAACATTTGCTGAAGATCATTCAACAACAGCTGCAGCAGGACATTGTCGGGAAGCTGCCAGAAATCCAAGCCAGAATTAGAAGAGGGCACAGAAAAGGGTTAGCATTGCTGACGTCAGATGGGTCTTGGCTGAAAGCAGAAAATACCCTAAAGATGAT
>PVJH01043253.1:0-13734 GCA_004026705.1 Nesogale talazaci | reverse complement strand
GAGCGGAGGGGTGGAGTCTAGCCTGTAGAATAGGTCACAGCTGGAAGACCTCATTTGGAGGTGCAACAGAGATAAATAGTTCCCTGGAGGCCAGCTCTAATCTCTCTGCCTTTCCTTTCCTGCTGTTGAGAACTCAGAAAGCTGCATGAGACCTGGGAAGACTCACATAAGCCTTGAGATTGTTTCTACTGCCACTGGATCCACAAAAATCTATGCACTGGGCTGTGCTCTTCCTGCATTTGGTCTCATTGCATATGCAGCATGAGTCTAAAAAGGAATTTATGGACTAGTATTGAAGATATGGGATAGTATTGGATTTATGGACTTGATCTGGACTGGTCTGGGATGTTTTCTCAAGAGAAATTGTTCTGTTATAAAACTCTATCTAATACATACACGAGAGCCCCTATATTTGTTTTTCTAATCAACATGGACTAGCACAAAAGGTAAGCAATATATTACTGCTACAAGTTTTCCAATTCACACATGAATGGATTTATTTATAATAAGACATTTTTAACTATAATGCAGTCATCAGTGAATGGTTACAGAGGAAATTCAAAAAGATCACAGAAATTTCCCTCATCCTTGAATTTTCTATGAACTTTCTTATGGACCCTTGTCTACTTACCCTAGTCTCATTATAGTGCTGTGTTAGCCTGGGTAGACTAGAGAAGCAAATTCATAAACCACATATGTTTATAAGAGAGAGCTTCATACAAAGGTCAATTGAACATAATGAAAATAACCCAATCCAGTCCTGTCCAAGATCATAAGTTCAATATTAGCCCATATGTCTGATACCAGTCTATAAAGTCCTCTTCATATTCACAAAACACATGCAAGGATGTCAAATGCAGAACGATCACCAGACAGTGGGTAGAAAGGTCTTGGATCCAGTGGTGTTGTAAGCATCTCAGCTCTAGCAGGAGTCTCCACAAACTTCTCTAGGTCCAGCTGTCAATTTGAGGATTAAGAAGGTAGCGGTAGAGTCCAACATGTCAATCTAGAGATAGCTAATGACATTTTTGTGTGGGAATGGCTTTCTCCTGAGAACTCTGGGAAATCTGGTACTATCTTTTAGAGGCAGGAGACACTCTCTCTTTCCCTTGGAGACACTCTACAGACACGACTGACTTCCTACTAGACATCCCTGAGGAGAAACGACATGGACCTAACCTGATGCAGCCCTAGATGCTGGTGGAGCCAGATGGAGACTCCTGCAACCTATGAGATGCTTACAACACCACTAGATCCAAGACTTTCTACCCACTGGCCCATGATCATCGTGAATCAGGCATCATTGCATTGTATTGAGTATGAATAGGACTTTATAGACTGGTATCAGACATGTGGACTAATATCGGGTTTACGGACTTGATCTGGAGTGGGCTGGCATGTTTTCTCAATATTCAGCTGCTTTTGTATATAAAGCTCTCCTATATACATATGCGTGTTTATGAGTTTGTTTCTCTAGTCTACCCAGACAAACACAAGTTGTAAAGAATGACATTGTGAGAATTTATTTGGAAAATCCTATCCACTGTACCACCCTACTCTTGCCCCTTCAGCATTTTTGCTCTGCAAACACAAAGAAGATTGGAAAGGAATTTCAGTATTTCAATGATACTACCTACAATTATAATTTTGAGGTGATGGGAATCAAAGAATGCAGAATCTTCAAAGGAAGTTATAAAAGTGGAAATATTGTTTTTGTAAGCATATGTTACTAGAAGAAGGGTATGCTGAATAGAATGTAACTTCATATTTTGATATTGTTTAAGAAAAGGTTTCATTTTTTTCAAGTAAAAATTATATTTTTACAAAGAATTTCTTGTACCTCATGGAACCAAACAGAAGCATGCAATTCTAGTGTTTCGATATTCAACAGCAATGAATGGTACGTACCCCCCTTACTCACCACCAAAAAAAAAAAAGGTGGCTTGGATGTGTCTATGTTTGATTAAGTTTTATCCATGACGTTCTGAATTCCTCATGTTGAGTGGATTCACCATGCTTTTCATGATGAGCAAATAACCTTTGGAAAAAACACGTCCAGAGTTTACCTTCAGGGATGTGGTGGTACAGCAGCTCAATACATGGCTGCCAGCTGAAAGGTCAGAGGTTCTTTTTTTTAATCATTTTATTGGGGGTGCATACAATTCTTATCACATTCTGTACATCTATCCATTGTATGCTAAAAGCACATTTGGACATTTTTTGCCATCATCCTTTTCAATACATTTTCTTTCCACTATGCTCTTGATATTAAAAAACCAAGAGAGGAGGAGCTAATAAAAGGGTTCTAAGATATTGTCACAATCCTTTTTTATTTGGATAGTTTTCATTATCATTTATAACCATAGTTTTGCTTGAAGTGCAATGTATACTATACCTTCTTTTAGAAATGCTTTAGTTATTTTACAACTAAAATGAGTTTTGTGTAAAACAAGTACGTGAAACCCTTAAAAAGCATCCCTGACTCTAAATGTAGTATGTATTCAAACTCACTACTATTGAATCAATTCTGATTCATAGCGCCCCTATAGGACAATGAACTGCCCCCGTGGCAGTTCTCAGACTGTAACTCTTTATAGTAGAAAGTTCATCTTTCTCCTGGAACTCTAGTACACGTCAAAATGAAAGTAAATAAATCAGCAAGTAGACAGCAGTATTAAATGACTTACCTTTTCAGCTATCTTTTATAATTTGTTATTCCAGAGCACCTTAAAAATATTGCTTTTGAGACAACTTCACTCTGGGGAAAAGGAAGAACTCTTTGGCAAGGAAAAGAGGACTAAGATTTAGCTGTATGATTACTGGACTAAAACCCGTGATGTGTTTAGCTCAGTTTTCATGGGATTGACAGCACCAATAACTAATTTTGGTGGCGTTCATTGAACTGGTTGCTAAAATGGCACTTGTAATCAAGGTGTTCCTTACATGCATGTCTAGGTAGCTGCCCAATGTAAAAATTTATAAAAATTAAAATTCATCTGTCCTACAGTGGATTCTGATCACCTGTAGTAATGTTTCTCACATTCAGAGATATAAAAAATTAGATGAAACTATGTTTGTAATATTTATTTATTCATTTCATTAAAAATCAGTACACTTTCAGTGAAATAGTACATTAGCCTTCCATTTGTTACTTCAGTAAAAAACAAAATGTAAAGAGAAAAACTGCCAACCGCCAGAGGGCAATACATTATTATTTGTTTCTACTTTGTGTTACACCCCAAATTCCCACATGATATTGCAAGAAAGTTATGTTACTCCTGAAAGTGTTCAAAGAGCTACAAATATTGCCAGAACAATTGCTTTAAGTTCTGCAGAAGCAGGAAGGGGTTTTTCAAAGATGAGTATAATAGGTTCAGAGAAGAGAAGTCATCTGTTTTTAATATATCATACAGAATAACTCTTTTCTAATTTGCCTACTTGTAAAGGACTGGTATCCAATTCCTACAGTGAAAAGGTGGTTAAGGATAAATCATATAGTCCATGATGCCCAGAGAAAACTGAAAAATATAGAAAAAGTTTAAATAATAGTTTCACTGTTTTTTCAGGTGTTATTTAATAGTTTACCAACATTTTAAAATTATTTCTTATAACATAGTGTAGCTTTGTGTATCTCTTTAATAAATCACTTTATTGCTCTTGTATGTGTTCCATTTGGATAAACCCATGGGAAGTCTTTTCTTTCTTTGTTGTACAAAAAAAGTATGTGCTGTGAATAAATTGTTGGACTTTCCGAATTCTGTGATATATTATCCTGCTTTGTTTCTATCAAAAGACCCTATTTTCCAACTATCATTCCTTTCTTTTTTTCCAACTTTTGCATTCCAATCACTAATAAGTATCCATGCATTTTAATTGCATATTTGATCAATTTCTGACAAGATTTCGGTAAGCTTTCGTTTCTTCATTATTAGCTTTTGTGATTGGTCTATAAATTTGAATAATACTTGTATTGATGGGATTTTTCTCATGGCAGGTAAATGTAATACTATCACTGACAATATTTTACTACAAGATAGATTTTGAAATGTCTGCTTTGTCAGAAAAAAAAGTCATTCCTCTTCATCATGTCTTTCCTGACATAATAAGTCATATAATTTTCTCACTTAAAATGGAGAATATAAGTCCATTTCAGTTCACAAATATCTAGAATATCCATCTTATGCATTCCATTTTATTTTGTCCACTTCCAGTTTTCCCAGTTTCATACTTTGCACATTCCAAGTTCTGTTCAATAGAACATTTTTGCAGCTATTTCTCCTTATCTTGAGACATCCTCAATCAGCAAATGAATATTCCAAAGAGTCTACTCCCCTAGGTTTTGCCCCACTTATGCCACCATCGTTGTCTCTCCACTCTGAGAAAGCAGCTTTTCCTCAACCACTTGTCAAGTGCTCTCCACCTTACTCAGTGCTTCAGCCTCCAGGACTACATGATTCAATGTTCTTCTGGCAAGTATTTGGACTTTAGTATCTGACAATGTTTTAAAGCTATGGATTAGATTTTCAGCAGCTGCTTCCTTTAAGTGGGCAGCCATTTCCTTCTTTGTTGTCTCTTCTTAGTCTATAAGCTCTACTAAAATCTGTTCACTTTGGGTTATTCTGCTGGCAATTAAAATACCACCGACAGAACTTCCAGCATCAAAACAACTCATAAGCCACCACAGTGTGACAAAATGACAGATCAGTAATGGTCAAATATGGTATCTAACACTGCAGTTTTTCATAGAATTGTTATTATCTCTTTTTAAGATAGATATTTTTGATTGCTTTTTCTTACTATTTGCACATTCCCTTTCTTCTCTTTGTTAAGTTTGCCAGAGCTTTGTCCATTTTGTTAATCCTTTCAACTAATCAATTTCTTGCATTGATTTTTTTCTATCATTGTTCTGTTTGCTCATTCGTTTCCACTCAGATCTTTATAGCTTTTCTTACTAGTAACTAAAGGTTTGTTTTGTGGTTCTTATTCTAACTGTTGAATATGTTGGGTGAGGTGCGGAATTTGGTTTTCTCTTAATTTTTTTTGATGTTCAATTTTATTAGTACCAAAATGCCCTCTGACTACTGCTATCTCTTTCTTACTAACCAGCGCAAGCTTATCAGAGAACTTCCAGGTTTTTTACCCTTTTGAAATGTATTATTCAGTGTGTGAGGGTGGAATCTGGCATCTTTTCCTGCCGAAAGGGGTATGTAGGTAGTTAGGGATTGTATTCTCTTCATTTTGTAGTCTGTGTTTCTCCACTGATAGTTTCCCAAAACATGAGATGAAGAAAAAGAGTGCCCCATGATTTCAGCCCCACAACTGACTTCTATATATCTCAGGAGGTAAGGGTTTTAGATTTTGTTTCTTCCCTGTTGTGGTTGGCAGCTAATCAATAGAAAGGACAAAAGAATGAAAAAGAAGAGCAAAAAAAATGCTTTCACCTGCCCCCCCCAAAAAAAAACAACAAAAAACAAAACAAAACAAAAATGCACTAAACAATCATTTTCTTTTTGCTCCAGGTCAATCAAGAGGTCAAAACTTCTACCAGAGTCTCTGCTGAAGCCATATGGGTGGTCCAAATCTCTTATTTTGGGAATTCATGACTGCTCTGGCACTTGGAGGTAGTCATGGAGAACCAACACATTTCACTCCCTCTTTGCTGGTTTCACCGTGTTTCACTTGTGTCAAGGTCCTGCATGAATGACTTATTGCCCAGGCTGCCCCCCTCCCCCCACTGCCAGGGAGGGATAGAATCAGGACTGTGGACATCAGATGTAGTTCCGTCTTTGTCCCACTCACCCAGAAGTTGTGGAATGGCCAGAGTGCCTACATCTCCTTCATGAGCTCTCCAAAATGATAGGAGCTGTCTTCTTGGTAGTAGGCTCAGCAGTAGGTCTTGGGGAACTTTCCTAATGTTACAGGCACAACTGTCCATTGCTATCAAGTTTAAAACAAGAGCATATCTGATATCTATTTGTTGATTCTGCTCCATGATTTCCCTGTAGAGTATCCAGCCCATTCGGCTATGCTTTCTTTGGATAATCGGGTTTTCAAGTTTCTCTTGTGCCCACATTTTTGAGCCTTTTTGTTGTAAAAGAGACAGCTAGTATGTTTGTCTATGATGCTATCTTTTAGCATCTTTTGATACTTATGTTAGATTCAATTTATTACTCATATTTTGGGGGATTTGTTACTGTTGCATTCATTATTACTCACCTTATGTAATAAAACAAAATTCAGTCTCATCCTACTCTATTCTTTTTTTTTTTAATTTTATTGGGGACTCTTACAGCTACTACAACATTCAGTACATCATTTGTATCAAGCACATTTACACACATATTTCCACATACATTTCCCAATATTTTCCACTTGAGCCCTTGATACAAGCTCCTCTTTAAAAAAAAAAAAAAACTCTCCCCTTTCCCCTCCTCTCCCTTTTTAAAAAAATTAATCTTTTTATCGGGGGCACTCTATTCTTGTAATCATTCCTATGTGTACTTAAAGCATGGCTAGAACTTAGATACAAATCAAAACTTCAGTATACACATTTGAGGCCAAAATAATGTGCAAGCACGTGTTTTGGTATCAAGGAGACATCCTTGAAAAAAAGAATGTTATACTGGAGTTTGCTTGGTCTCTGTTCTTTACTTTGTGGGTTATATTTTTCCAGCCCCTGCTTTTTTAGATAATGCTGTTCCAAGAATGTTACTTATCAAATTAAAAAAAAAAATCTGAGTGAATGCAACAAATCATGTATTCCCAAATTTGAGTATGAATAAAAATAAAGGACACAGGGGCTGAGCCCTGGTGGCATAGTGGTTGTGCATGGGACTGCAGCCCACTGAGTTGGAGGTTCAAATCCAGCAGCAAGGCTGGGCCTCCTACTCCCACCACCAGAGGGCAGTGATGCCCCAAAAACAAAAAAACAAAAAAAAAGTATAAAAAAATAAAGGACACAGCTCAGTTCTTTGCTTCATGCCTGAGCAAGATGTAGCCCTCTGTTTTGTTTTTTGTTTTTTGTTTCTTGTTTTTTTTACAGATTCATTCCATTGCTTCTTGTTTCTCTGCTGGAGCCACATGGTGATCCAAGTCTCTTATTTTGGGAATTCATGACTGTTCTGGCACTTGGAGGTAGTCATGGAGAGCCAAAATATTTCATTACCACTTTGCTGGTTTCACCGTGTTTCTCTTGTGCCAAGGTCCTGCATGAATGACATATTGTCCAGGCTGCCTCACCCCCACCCTCGTTCATTTATAACACCTATGTTTGAGAACACTGTTTCAGGCACTCTCCTGAGGATTTATCTTGGTTTCTTTTAGTACTGTTCTGCAGTGCTCTTTGTACAGGTCTTTTGTTTATCTGGTAATATTTTCTCAAATTATTTTATCTTTGGTGTGCCTATTTTAAATGGTATTGTCAGGCTTGGCAGTTCAGGTCCAGCGGCGGCTCTCGTGGGTAACTCCCACGACCACCAGAGGGCAGTGATGCCCCCCAAAATGATATTGTTTCTCAAAGGCTTTTCACAAGCTTTTTTTAATAATGTACCAGAATCTGACTGTTTTTTGTCAGTTTCCTGTCAAATTCCGGCATTTAGTTTCTTGATTGTGACGTCACTATTTATTATCAATCCTTTGAAGAGTCAATAAAAGAAAAATAAGCCTCTTTCTAGTATTCTCTTTTTTATTCAAGATCCAACTCGCAGTATGTGCTCAATCAGGTTGACTAGAGAAACAAATCCAATGAACTTCATGTATGTATAAAAGGAATTTTATCAGCTGAGCCCCAGTGGTACAGTGGTTCTGTGTGGGACTCTGGTCCACATGGTTGCCGGTTCAAATCCAGCAGCAGCTCCCCAGGAGCAAGGCTGAACTTCCTATTCCAACCATGGCAGTGATGCAAGGGTGGGACTTTTATCAACAAATAATTATATATCAAGAAAGTATCCCACCCAGGCCGACTCAAGTCTATAAATCTACACTACTCTTTAAGTCCCTAAATTACATGCAGAATGTAGGAAGATCGCAGGCTGGTGCGTACAAAGTCACATGGATCCACTGTTGATGGAAACATGGCCAGGTTTTAGGAGATCACAGGGCCATTGGCTGAATCCCAACAAGCAGGAGATCAAAGGGGGAGAGAGAGAGATCGAATTTCCTTGGGTTTTCCTCATGATAAGCTCACACCTTCAAAGAGGCATAATCAGGCTGTGACCTGATTGACAGATTGAATTTCACCCTTGCACTTACATACATCTTTCAGATGACAAAATCATCTAACTACCACACATTACTAATTATATCCTTTGTGGCATGTTCTCTTATGAGTCAGGCTTGACTTTCTAGCAGTCCTCTGTCAATATATAGCTTCTAACTTTTAAATTATCTTCAGCAAAATCTTACTTGCATGTGGTATTCATGATACTATTCTATAATTTCTGCACTCTGGAGGGTGACCTTCTTTGATGAATCCTCTAGTTAAATTTCTTTAAGTAGAACAAGGCTTAATTAACCTCTTACCATCTGAATCTTTATCTTAGTAACTGGTCTTGAAACACGTATTACAAGTAAATAATTGACTTTAATAAAAACAGATTTATTTTCTCACTATTCATGAAGCTAGAATTCTGAGTTCAAGGTTCTGACTATTAAAAAAATATCTCTTTGTCAACATTAGAGAGAGAAACTTCTCTCAGTTTGTATAAACCCAGGATGTCTTACTTCACTGGGAATTTTCATCTATCCTCTATCTCCCCAACAGTGTCAGACTGTGTTGCCTAGAGAAACAAACCCAGTGACATTTATGTGTAAGGGAGAGTTCTATATCAAGAAGTAATTAGGCATCAATAAAACATTTCAGCTGAGTTCAATTCAACGACCTAAGTCCATACTTAGACTCATGAAGGCACATGCAATGATACAGAATGCAGAAGTATCAGCCAGTAGGTGCAAAGTCTTGTGGATCTAATAGTGATGGACACATCTCCAGGGCTCCCTTAGGTCTCCAGGAGGTCTTGGAGTGACTTGCCACCAGGCAGGTGAAACACACAGAGAGGGAGAGTTTCCCAGGAACCTGTTTATAAGGAGATCATGCTCACAAGGAGGCATTATCAGGCTGTGACCTGATTGACAGTCTAGACCCCACCCTTACAATTCAAGTTGACATCAAATTATTTAAATGCCACACTCACCATGTGTGATTGGTTGTCTTTGTGATCATCTATAATGCTTTTTAGAAATTCATTTATGATCACTTTAGAACCCTACATCAATATGACTTCTTTAGCATAACAAACTACACTAAATACACAGATAGGGCTGTGGGGATGTAGCACATAAATCTGGGCAACATACACTAACTAGAACAATTCCTAAGCAATTGTATGATCAAAATTATGCTGCTCACATATTCCGATGTAAATGAGACATAAAATTCAATGTTAGCCTCAGATAATTTTAGGATTCATTATGCCAACATTACTAACCTTGTCCTATACTGAAAATATTAGTTCCATTTGTCTTTCAGGACCAATGCTTCTGTGTGGCTTTGATCCTTGAAAGTATGTCACTGGTATTTCAGATATTAGCAGAGTTGTCTAAAGTAAATGGTTTCAGCAGAGTTTCCAGACTAAGGACATACTATGAAGAAGGAATCAGCTGTCCACCTTAGAGGAAGTAGCTGCTGAAAATCATATGCATAGTTTCAAAGAATTGTTAGATACATGCTCTTGTCACAAAATAGCATTCTTGCATAATTTTAAGCATTACCTGTGAAGATAAAGCTCCTTAAACAACAAATAAAACAAATTAAAATTCCGAAAAGAAAACATCTATGTCTTTCTTGGACACCATGTCTAGTCTGATCTTCCTAATTTATGGTGGTCTCTAAACAGTTTTCTTATACTTTGACAAAAATCATTTATTACTTATAAGTCACCTCCTATCTTCACATTTTCTGCTTTTAGCTAGCCCTAAATTTAATTATTCATGATCAATGTGACTCAAACACTTAATGTTAATCATATTTTATTGGTTAAATATCTTGAGCCAGACATTGTGCATGATTGCAAATATAGTTTCTCAAATAAGGCTAATAATAATTCTCTAGACCAGATCTATTAGAGGCAGGAAAATTAAATTCCCAAATGACTAGACGTTCATTAAACATCTTAGGCAATTTTAATAAGTATAAAACAACTACAAAGAGAAAATCAACTATTCTAGCATATTTTGACCCAGTGGCTGTCAATAAATGGTATCAAACATATTGTGAGGATGTCACAGGAAGGGACAACATTTTGTTCTAGTATACATAAAGTCTCCACAGGCCACATCGATTCTGGGGCAGCTACTAAGATTAACATTCTTGTTTTTAATTTTTTTTACTGAGATTTGGGTGATACAAAGTAAATTGGTTTCTTTTCAATAATTCATTTACTTTTGTAACATTTATTGCCATCTCCATAATGTACGAGCATTAGTTTTACTTTATCTTTAACATTCCTATTCCTCCTTTTCTATCCCTTCTTGCCTTCTGAGCTTCAGTTTACTGATCTATGGATTATGTACTTCCCTGGTGCTATTGTTCATATGATAAACCTTTATGTTGTTCAGTTAACAACTTGAAGGTGGACTAAGGGTCATGCAGGGTATCGGGGGTTACATCAGTTTTATCAGACTTCTTTTATTATTTTGCTCTACGTTTTCTTTCCCACTACCAAGGCCCTCTTGTTAAAATTACGTTCAGAGTGGGCAGCGGGAGTAGTTTGGCACCAAGGTATTCTTCTAACCTCAGGTTTGTGGAAATAGGTTTGTGTGGATCAGTCTCTCCCCCACCCCCATCTATTTAATTTTTCACTCTTCTTTGCTTCGTATGGGGATACACCTATAGTTGCAACTTAAAGAACTGCTCAAAAGTTTTCAGAGTGAGGTCACAATCTTCATTTGCTAACATGACTTCATTAGTCTGGGTAGACTAGAGAAACAAATTCATAAACACGCATATGTATATAAGGAATAAGTTTATATACAAGAGGAATGGAACATTGAGAAAGCATCTCAACCCAGTCCAGTCCAAGTCCAAAAGTCCAATATTAGCCGGTATGTCTTAGACCAATCCATTAGTCATTTTCATACTCATGAAACACATGTAATGATGCCAGGACAATCATAGGCCAGTGGGTGCAGAGTCTTGTGTATTCAATGGCAGTTGAAGTATCTTGGCTCTGGCAGGGGTATCCTGCCTCTCAAGAATCTCAGCACTGGCAGGAGTCTCCATGTGGCTTCTCCAGTCCCAGAGGTCTGGTTCCATCAGGATAAGTCCATGGGGTTTCTCTTCTGGCTCCTCCAGGACTCAGAGTCTATCAGCATGCTGCCATCTTGTCTGTCAGCAGAGCATCTCTCAGCGACTGAGTTGATGGTCTCTCATGTTCATGGGGGAAATATCATGAGATTTCCAAGAATTCTCAGAGAAAGACATACCCACACAGAGGTCCCATTGGCTATCTCCAGATTGAGAGTCTAGACTCCACCTCTACAATCTTAATCAAATTGGCACCAGAACACATGATTGTCACAATGGTCTTATGAAAAATGAGAAGCAGATGCAAATATCCAGTCATAATAACGTGCACTGTGTGAAGTAGGATCTGTGTGTTACAGTTCCCTAGAGAAACAAAACCAGGGCACTAATGTTTTTAAACATATTTATATAGATAAAAAGATATCTGACATAAGAAATAAATAATTAACTAATCTATAAAGCAGTACAGGGGGCCCCCGGGGAAGATGGTGGCCAGATAGGTAGCTCACATTCAGAGTTCCTGGAGATTGGTGAGTGGGCGTGCCTTGGGGCCAGGTGGGACTCCCTAATTGGTTTGCTGCCTCCCAAGAAAGCTCAGAGAAGGGCTCCAGACATAGGCACTAACCACACGCCAACACTCCCCACAGATACCAGCACCCCCTTTGGTCGCTACCACAGAGTTCAGGGCGCAGCTCCGCAATCATGAGCAGAGAGTTCCGCATTGCATGAGCACCCATGCAAATCGCCAGCCAGTCCTCCCCATCCCAGGGTGCCCAGAGTCCCCTGCTTGCCAGCCTCAGAGATTCTTGTCCAGAGTGGAGCAGTCAACCAGCCCCTCCTCCACCCAGAAGCTTCGCACCCAGGCGCACCATAAAGCAGCCAGAGGCTTTTTGCCGCACAGCCTGCACTTGTGCTCAGTGCCAGCCAGTCCCCTCCTTGCCAGGTTACTGTCCCCCAACACCACACACACTCAGAGAGTCCCACATAGCCACTACACTTAGTACCTGCCAGACAGCGGACACAAGTGTGGCAGATCCTGCTCCAGCTGGACTGTAAGGACCCAGCATTAGGAGCCTGGCCCAAGGCACTTTGCCACATCCCAGCTCAATCCAACCCTCCCCTCTGTGCTCTGAGCATGTGATGAACCTGCACACCATTGGCAGGCTTCCCCTCCTTCCCACCTGAACCTGTGGGAAGTGCCCCTAGTCAGGAACAGATCACCCAATCCCCAACCCATCCCCTAAACCCACTCCCCTGCACTTGGTCAGCATTTTCCATTAGGCCCACAACTTGCCCAGCTGCAAACTTCCTGAGAAGATCTGAGGGAAGCTATAAGACAAAGCATAAGAGAAGGTGAGAGGGGATCCACAGCTGGACAAAGGTGAAACGCGGCCCCTCTAGGCAGTGGACTAAAGTCAGCCTATAGAAGATCCAACAACAGCCTTCCAAAGAGAGAGCCCTGGCCCTGAAACACCAAGGAAAATGCTATCTAATTAGAATAAATCAAACAAAAGCAGCTAGCTGTTTCCACAGTGTGAAATAAAAAATAGAGAGAAACCAAATCCAATGCAAGATGACCAGCTGGACCTAAAAGCAGTCATAGAAAACGTGGATGTTGATCAACCACAGAAAGAAATGGGAAACAGACGCCCTTTTCAACAAGTGGTGCTGGAAAAAAAAAGATGGATAACTACCTGTAGAAAAGCAAGACCCTTACCTCACACCATGCACTAGAATAAACTCAAGGTAGATCACAGACCTTGAAGTAAAACCCCAAATTATTAGGGCCATCAGTGAGGGAACAACCAGAGGACACTGGCACAGGGATTACATAGGCTAACAAAAATAGGGAAGAACACAAACACAGAGGTGGCACAAATAGACAAGTGGGATATACTGAAGATAAAACGCCTGTGTACATCAAAAGAATTCACCAAGAGAGTAATAAGAGAGCCCACAGACTGTGAAAACATCTTTAGCAATGAAAAATCAGATAAAGGCTTTATTACAAAAATTTACAATACCCTGCTAGCCTCCAAAAAGAGCACAACTAACTGCCCACTGAGGAGGTGGGCAAAGAACCTGAAGAGAAGCTTCACAGAGACAGAAATCGGAATAGCCAAAAAACATAAGAGAAAATGTTCCCAATCATTAGCCATAAGAGAAATGCAAATCAAATCAACAATGAGATACCACCTAACACCTTCAAGGATAGCCCAAATCAGAAAACAGCACGTGTTAGAGAGGCTTTGGGGAGATAGGGACTTTTAGCCACTGCTGGTGGTACTATAGGTATGTACAGCCACTTTAGAAACCAATTTGGAGATACCTAAAAGATGGTAATTGAGCTACCACATTACCGAGTTATCCCCCTACTGGGCATCTACCCAGAAGTAGCAAGCAACAATCCATGACCAGACATCTCTGCCCCA
>PVJH01043252.1:0-13743 GCA_004026705.1 Nesogale talazaci | reverse complement strand
AAAAAAAAAAAAAAAAAACACCAATGTCCAAAAAAATAACATATAAATAAGTAAAAGATAAATATAACAAAATAAAAACCTGTCAATACTTCAAGGTCTGTTTGTTGACCTCCAGGAATGTCCTCTGGATGAATCTGATGGGGTGCCACACCCTGGTCCCAAAGTCTGTCTTTGGCACTCAGGAACTCCATGGTCTGCTTCCCCTGCTTCTCTGATGCACACCCTTCATGTTTTGCCTTGGTGTGGTGGGGTCAGATAGGGTGCAATTCCAACTCTGCTCCTCCATTGTTGTCCCGACGGGGCCGTGGGTCAGCGAGGGACATCGTGTTTCATAGTGGGTCTGGCCATATGATCCTCTCTGTGCATTGGCTGATCTGAGTGGGGTGATCATCCTCAAGACTCGGTGGACCAGAATGCACTCCACTCTCTCTTCCTTCCCCTTCATTTGTTCTCATTTGCTCTGGTCAGGCATGTCCCACACCCCAAGCTTCAGCTTCAGTGCTGTCCTCCAAAGCAAAGTACCTTGGAGGGAGAGGAGACTGTCCACATGGTTGGGATTGGGGTTGAGCCCTCAGACTCCCACACTGACTCCACACTCCAAGTCATCAAGTTGCATTCACATCCTGAAACATCAAGTTAAGTTTGGTCCCTCTTTCCCTGTGGAGATATAAACAATACACCCTGCTTGGGTGGGTTAATACCCCATTCCCTCTCTACAGAACATCATCTCTTCCCGGTCCCTCCTACCCACTGCTGTTGGCTACCAAATGTAGCCTTGGGTTTGGTCTGACCCCTGCCATACTACATGCACCTCCTCCCAGTAACTACCTGAGCCTCCCCCCAGGAACCAGGGAATTTCAATAACTCCATAGATACGGGAAATCTGCACCATAAAGAAGATCAAAGGAGAATTAATGCATTAAAAATGAAATGTTAGTGATGAATACCAAATTTACCAGAAACTGTCAAAAAAAACCCAAAGCCCAACTAGCTCCCATTAAGTCTATTCCAAGTCATAGCAATCCTATCGGACAAAACAGAGCTATCTCTGTGAGGTTCCAGAGCAGTAAATCTTTCTGAGCCTAAAAAGCCTCTTCTTTCTCTCACAGAGGACCTGGTGCATTCATTGTCAGCCATGCAGTTAGAAGTCAAACATGTAGATACAAGGCTTCTTTGAAGCTAGGACTGTAGGTCGTCATCTCATACAATTTGAACATTCAACCAGGATAGAATCCTTGAAAAAGAACATCATTCTTGGTACATTACAGGGTCAACAACAACCAAAAAAGGGGAAGACCCTCAATGAAACACAGCCACGATGGCTGCAATATTGCACTTCAAAGATTGTGGGGGTGGCCCAGGACCAGGAAGTGTTTCATACTGTTGTATAGGGGCTTGCTCTGAGCTACAACTCACGCAAAGACCCCTAACGGCTAACTCAAAATACTTACACCACATTCATCTTTCTTGGGAAATTTTTAAGCCATGCTTCATCAAAACTAGGGGGCATGGGGAGATAAACCAGAAGAAGACACAACATCCAAGAAACGGAATCCAGGAAAGGCGGAAGGTGGCAAAGCAGAGTTCTGGAATAATGACCCTCCCAGAGGGGGAGCTCAGCAACAGAACAGGATTAGCCAGGCTAGATCAGAACAACAGGACAAAGCCTATAAGAGAAGGGTCTCAAGAAAGAAAAGAAATGCTGAGGTTATTTGATTAATTACAATTAAGAGACACACTTCAAGGTTTTATTTCCTACAACCATATTCCATGCTATGTCCTAATCTTTACCCATTTGATACTCATAAGGATAACCTTGAAACAATACCGGGAAGTACTCGTTAGATGAGGGAAAGAGCATCCAGTTGCATTTGTTGTTCAAGACAGAATTGCCATTAGACTAGGTGTGGCAAAGGGTAGGGAGACAAAGAAGCTTGCCTATTTAATATGGTAATTTTCATAGGCCACCAGATAATGTCTATCAACCTGTTATTAACTCATTTCAACTAATGCTGAAAATGCATTGGTTGAGGATAGAGGTTAGGTATTGCCAATGTCTGTTTCATTGATGGGCTAGATAAAAAGAGAAGAGGAAGAGCAACAATAGAAGTCCTGAAAGAACATTAATGTGGAGATGTGTTGGCTCAACTTGTCATCACACAGATTGATGAGTTCTAAAAAGGTGTGGGGCTGAGCCCTGCTGGCATAGTGCTTGTGTGCGGGACTGTGGCCCACAGGGTTAACAGTTCAAATCCAGCAGCAGCTCTCCAGGAGCAAGGCTGGACTTCCTACTCCCACCAGGAAAGTGACGCGGAAAAAAGAAAAAGAAAAGTGTGGGAAGGAGAGATGTGCTTCCACAAGCCCAACTAGAAAGGTGGGGAGGGCATTCGCTCTGTGTGTCAGCATTGCCTTCAAACCCCATCTCCTGGTACTGCTCAATGGGGAGTAGTATCCTGCTTCATAGTGTGGCCTACAGCAGTAGGGAATCATACTGTGAAATTCCTGCCTTGTTTAATGGCAAAGCAAAATTGTCAGGGCATACTTCCTGAAACCCTGTTCTCAGCTCATCATCTTGCTGATGACAAGTATTTAAGATTATTAAACAGAGATGAATTTAATTAAATGCTGGTAGGTAGAGCTTGATTGTACCTCACACTGTTTCTAGAAAGGACAAGGTAGTGACAAAAGAAAGAAGGAAGACAAATATTACTTGAACCTTTAATAACAGCCCATTTTTCCATGTATTTTTTTTATCCTCACGAAAGCACTGGGAGCTTCCTGCTATAAGTTCTATGTACATAGATTCTGGAAATAAAGAGGTGCTAACCCCAAACCCAAGAATGCCCAGTTCATTCATGGCAGGGAGGAATTGTGAGCCCAAGACTGTAGACTGCAGACACTCTGATTTTTTTTTAATCACTATACCAGGTGGGAAGTTTTGGCAAAAATCTACTAAAATGCACTGAGAATCTCCCATATGTCAGAATTATGGTAGGGAACCAAGCAGATGCTTCTCAATTTTATGGGGTTTTAAGTTTGGGTGAGACTGAATGAAATGGTATAATTCATGTCACAAAATCTCTCTCTCTCTCTCTCTCTCTCTCTCTCTCATGGACACACACACACACACACACACACACACGTGTGTCTCCATCTTTCTCATTCATCATTTTTGTCTCTTTCACAGTCCTGGGCTTTCATCATCCTGACAGCCACCAATTCCAGAATGTAAAGGGAAGTTCTCTCCTATTTGCTCTAACAAAATCCTAGGAATGACAATGACTGGTCCAGACAGGTGTACATGCCCTCCTTTGCACCAACACACTGACCAAAAACAGTTAGTCAACCTGTGTCACATGTCATATTATGCATGATCAATCAAACAGAACTCTCTACTTGACATTTCCTGCAAGTACAAAAAAAAAGATCCATTGTAGTGCTCCCTCCCACGTTGATCTAAATAGCCTATTAGAGATCATTAAACATTAGAAAAACAAATAATCCAATTAAAATGTGGGCAAAACACAAAATAGATAGTTTATCAAAAATGACACTCAAATTGCTAACAAGCACATGCAAAATGCTCATGGTCACTGACTATCTGGGAGATGCGAATTGAGCAACGGCAACCCAAGTTAATGTACTTAATGCAGTGAGAAAACACCCCCCCACACACACAAACACACACACACATAACGTAGTCACTCAGCAGTGCTTTACTGAATGAAGTCTCCATGGAGATTTTATAACTTCCTACATTGCTCAAAAACTGACAGGCTGAAGACAGATGTCCCCTAAAAAGGCCAGAAAATGCTGAGAGTCTTCTCTTATTTGCTGGAGTATTTGTGATTAAAAAGTTAGGCAAAATAATAATAATTTACAAATTATCAAGGGTTCATGAGAGAGGGGGATGCGGGGAGGGAAAGGAAAAATGAGAAGCTAATACTAAGGACTTAAGTAGAAAGAAAATGTTTTGATAATGATGATGGCAGCAAATATACAAATGTGGTCTGTGTATAATGGATGAGTGGATGGATTGTGATAGGAGTTGTATGAGGCTCCAGTAAAATGATTTTTTTTAAAGTTAGGTTCTGCTATCTAGCTAGTCGATAAAAACATATTGAGACTGACCTAAGCTATAACCACACCTTATTGTTCTGATGATTTGCTCAAAGTCAAGAGTTGTTCCCCATAGTTACCCTAAAACCTGAGTTAATTATACTAGCCATCTGTTACGCTCCAAAGTGTAACTTCCAAAGCCAAAGGTATATATTCTCCTTGTATTCTGAAACAGGACACTACAAAGACAATCTGCTTTGCACTGCTGTGGTCTGTTCACTGGTATACATTTTAAATAAAAAATTCTCTTTACTCATTTGACTTAGAGTGAATAAATTGGCTACACTGATTCACAATAAAATACCTGCATTTCAGATAACAAACCTATGATGAGCTTTACGCTGACAATGAAAGATCAGTCAAAAAACAAGCTGAAACAACAAATTCTGGAAAAAGTGTGGAGACATTGGAACCCTTATCCACTACTGTAAAAATGTGGGAAGGGATACAGTGCTACCTAAATAATTGGGAATAGAAATTTCATATGATCCAGTGTGTTAGTCCAGGTAAACTAGAGAAACAAATTTATAGACATGCATATGAATATGAGGGAAAGTTTTATATACAAAAGAAACACTGAGAAAACATCCCAACCCAGTCTAGTTCAAAGTCATACGTCTGATATTAGCCCATATGCCTGATACCAGTCTATAATGTCTCTTTCTGACTCACGAAGTCACAGGTCAGTGGGTACAGAGTCCCAACGCTGGCAGGGGTCTCCCCATGGCTCCTCACTTCCAGGGCTCAGGGTCCATCAACAGCATCCAGTGGTGGCAGAGGCAACTCAGCGCTGGCAGGGGTCTGCACGTGGCCTCTCCAGCTTCAGAGGTCTGGCTCCATTGGGACAAAGCCATGTGGCTTCTCCAGCTTTCCAACGCTGCCATCTTGTCTTGTCCGTGATTAATTGTCTCTAAGACTAACTCCCAACAACTGGGGAAGATAGCGTCTCATCTTCACGAGGAAAATATCGTGAGATTTCCCAGAAGTCTCAGGAGAAAGCCATGCCTATGTGGAGGCCTCATTGACTACTCAATGGCTATTTCCAGATTAACAGGCTAGATTCCACCCCTACATTTCAATCATAAAATTAACATACGTACATGACTGCCACATCCAGCAATATCTCTGCTGGGTATATGAGGAGTACCTGCCCCCCCCCCCAAATTTTTTTTCAAAGCTATGTATTTAAGTTTTATATATATAAAACAACCTTATCACCTTCACAGTACTCGCCACACTTAATACATTTGTCAAATATGCGATTCCATTCTAGGAAACATTTTTCAAACTCATCTATTTGGATGACTGTCAGCGACTGTCAACAACGCTCTCATTTTTGGGCGGTTTTTTGGTTGTTTTTTCTTTGTCTTCATCTCTTCTATGTCTTCAAATCACTGTCCTTTCATGTTCCTCTTCATTCACAAGTAAAAACAAATTGCAAAGAGTGAAGTCAGATGAGTAAGTTGTGAGGGTCAGGAAGCATGCTGTTTTTTGTCAAAAACTAGCACACTGAGATGGCTGCATGAGCAGGCCTACTGTTGTGGCAAAACCATTCCCTTTCTGCCATATGTGAGGCCTTTTTGTTACACAATCTTTGTAGAACCTCCAGAAAACATGATTAACAGTCTGACCTGGTGGGACAAACTCCAAATGCACTGTGAGTCAGAATGAGGCTTGTCATCAATCACCATTTCACCCTTTTGAAAAGTAGAAAACCTCGCATACACTTGAGTTTTTCCCACAGCGCTATTCTTGTAAACTATGTTCAACATCACAATGTTCACATTTTTCACAAGCAAAAAACAAAATTTCATGGTCACATGCTATTCTCTTAAATTGGCCACCCCCCAAAAAAGGCTCAAGCCAAACTCCTTTTACAAAAAATTCGCTATGACCAGAGAGAACCTTCCCAGGCAATGCTCCTGGGTGCACTAACTCAAAAGTCGTTGCTTGATGCCTACCTAGAAGGAAAAATGCATGCTACAGAAGCTCAGCCCAACAGAGCTTTGATAGGGTTTTCATTTTCAGATACCCCTTCAAAAACTCCAAAGAAGTAAGAGACATAACATAAATAAACATGTGTACTCTTATGTTCATGGCAGTTTTGTTCAAAGCAGCAAAAAGTTCAAATTAGCCCAGTGATAATTAGGTTTATTATGTAAAGCAGGAACATGTGGATGAACTTGTGGAACATGTGGGTGAAATTTAAGCAGGATACTGCTTGATTGGAAGACAACAAGGTAACTAGTTCTTTGCCTCACCCCAACTGTGTGTGACACAACCTGTGTGCTGAGCCAACTGGAGATCACATTGCTCCTTCAAGACCTGCTTCGCCATGCTGCTGTTGGGTCAGATTGAGGAGAGAAATTTGCTGGAGCTCAATACCCTGTCAGGACCTGCTTCACTTTGCTCCCCCTCCCCCACTACTGACTGTTGCTGCACCACTCTCATGTCTGCTGCCTACCGGTCAATTCTACTTGTCTTGCCTAAGAGTAAAGTCTGCCTCTGCTTCCTTGACCTTGGACTGGCAGCCCACCAAAGTTGAAGGATCCTTCGGTATATTAACTGTTCCATGAAAGTGAGTAGAACTGAGCCCTCTCTCCTGCTGTGTGGACTAATGAGCCAACATATCCCTTCATTCCTTCTCACAGTGTGTGTGTGTGTGTACTGTATATATACATATTTACATACACATACATGTATACATGTATAATCATAAGTGCCCTGGTTCTGTTTCTCTAGAGAGTCCTACCCAAAAATCCATAAGTAGCTGTATGGCTAAAGAAACTTTGGTACATACACACAATGGAATAGTGTGCGTTGTTTAAAAACATTGATGAAACCACAAAGCACATCCTGACATGAGTGGACCTGAGGAAACTTATGCTGAGCAAGTTAGTCAAAAAGACAAATATTGTATGAGACCAGTGCTATAAAGATAAATGCCAAGACAAAGACAAGCATTTATTTTCATATCATTTAATCATTCGATTCATTCGGCCAAACACTGTGGTGTGTCTGTCTTATTATCCCCTTATTTGTACATCTTAAAAATCACTCCTTCAGAGGCGGTCTCACTTCAGCTAGGGTCAGTTTTTGACTTAGTGGGGAAAGGGACAAGACCAAATAAATCCTGTCATATTACATTGTTCCATGGTTACCCAAATTATTCTCAAGCAAAAATCAAACTTCTTGCCATCTGTTCAAAGCTGATTCGTAGCAACCCTATTTTCTACAGGGTAGAACTGCCCCTGTGAGTTTCCACTACTGTAACTGTTTACAGGAGTAGAGATCCTGATCTTTCTTCCATGAAATGAATGGTGGTTTCAAACTTTGGGTCTTGGGGATAGCACTTTTATAGTGGTGATTAGTTGGACCAGAGGAGGTCATATGTCTGTCTGTGAGAAAGTGATGTCCCTTCGACTGGTGGATAAACCAAGGAGAAGCAACCAGCCCTTCAGGAAAGTGCTTAAATTGCTTATCTGGACAGCCAATGAGATAATCTGCCAAGGATTATATTGTTAATTATGAATTTTTGACTGAGTTTATTTTCGGAACTCAGTAACACTGGCTTCGGGTTATCTGGATTTAATTTTTTTTCTTTCAGAGGCATTGTGGCAGTCATGTAATCATGTCAATTTCAGGATTGGGAGTGTAGGGGTGGAGTCTAGTCTGTCAATCTGGAGCTGGTCAATGAGATCTCTGTGTGGGCATGGATTTCTCCTGAGAATTCTGGGAAATGTCAAGCAGTAATTTTCCCTCTTGGAGACATTATACTGACAAGACACATGGCAGCATGCTGATAGACCCTGAGCCCTGGAACCTTGAGGAGCCATGGGGAGACCCCTGATAGCGCTGAGATGCTTCCACCACCGCTGGATACACAAGACTCTGCACCCATTGGCCTGTGATTGTCCTGGTGTCATTGCACATGCTTTGTGAGTTGGAAGAAGACTTTCTAAATTGGTGTTGGACCTATGGACTAATATCAGACTTGTGGGCTTGGACTGGACTGGGTTGGGATGTTTTCTCAATGTTCCATTCTTCTTGTATATAAACCTCTCCCTTATATACATATACATACTTATGAATTTGTTTCTCTAGTCTATCCGACTAACACAGGCATACAGTATTCTTCACAGACCAAGTCAGAACCAGTCTTTTTTTTTTTCAGAACCAGTCTTTAACTTAAATATATCCATTGCAGATCAAAGGAACTTAAATACTTTTTTGGACTTAAAGATGAATCATCTAGTGTGAGAAGAAGCAGAATAATGTTACTCCAAAGCTGTGGATTTGGAAGTCAGTGGACTTTGGACCAAATCTCTGACTTTTGAGGTTGTACAGTAATTGGCAACTTAAGACTTGCTATTTCTTTCTGATTTTTTTTCTGTTTATGTGTGTGTGACATGCTTTAGTCCTGTAGGCATAGTTTTGCCTTAGTGAATAAGCACTATTAAAATTTTTGCCTTGTGTCTCCTCCACATTGCTTTCTTAAACAGTATTCAGTTACTTAAGTTTTTAACCCATATAAATGAACATGCCAGGTATTTTTGTCTAAAAAAATCTTTCTCATCTATGTATATTTTACTTTTCCTCAATGATACTTTAAAATCTATACAATTCACTAAGATAATTATATCATTATTAGAATTACCAAAAGTCTCATGGCAATTAAATTACTTAAATAATTTTTCCAAAAGTTACTAATGCTATCTCTAGAGTAGACCAAAGATACATATAAACTTGAGCTATATGAATGAGTTTTGAGCACACACTTAATTCTAAACCCCATTCCAAGAATAATTAGTTTTTATAATGTGGTCCTGCTCAATACTTACTCTCATGAAGTGGTTAATGAAAATATGAGCGCAAACTGTAGTGAAGAAGTCAGATGGTGGTTGGTTTTGGGAAGGAACAGTGTCTGGGTTCTTAAAGGCTTTTCTAAAAACAAGCAGCCATCTAAATGAGGTGTCTGTGTGAACCAGAAAAACACACTGACCTGTGTGATTCATGGATTTTGAGTGATAAAATACAACATCAGAGGAGGAAATTGTATTAGAGCTTAAAATATGAACACCTGGTTTGCAGAAGACTATGAATTACAGTGAAAATCCAAAATGCATTTGCAGAGTCCCCACACTGCTTAAGCGTCCATTGAACTCCCTCTGGCCATTGACAAGGGATCTGAATAGACTTGCCTTCAGACAGAGTGCACTGGAAAGTAGACTATTATAGACAGAGTTGGGTTAAAAATTAACAAATTAATATTTCTTTTCCCTGTTGTCTCATTTTTAATTTGTTTTAGTTTCCATTGTCTTCTGCTTTCTTTTGAATTGACATTTTTCTGTATTTTATTTTGTTGTCATTGTTTGGGGAGTGATTGATATGATTTCATATATGAAATCCAGGATGCATAATCCATAGAAACAAAACTAGGTTAATAGTTCCTTATGGTTATGGCAGAGGAGGTTGGGGTGGTGGGTACAAAAATGAAGAAAATGTTCTAAAACTGATTTGGGTGATGATTGAATAACTCTTAAATATGTTTAAACAATTGAATTGCATGTTATATGAAATACAATTTTTTGGATAATTGTGCATAATTGCAAAAGGCAGTTCATTTTCTGCTTTGCTTACTTAGAGCCTCCATGCAAGGTGAAAATCAACTACCGTGCTATGAAATCACTCAAGCTGTCTTGTGAAGAGTTCAGGTGGCGAGAAATTAAGGCCTGTTGCTAATATCCTACACCAACTTGTCAGACATGTGAAAGTGAGCCCTCCAACCCCTTTAGCCAGCGGATAACTGCAGCTGTATTTGACAGCTTGAATGCAACTTCATGTGAAACAGAAATAGTCAGCTAAGTTCCCAGATTCTTAACCTACAGAAATTGTGATATAATAGAAATTTTACTGGCAGTATAAGCCACCAAGTTTGGAGGTCATTTGTTATTAGTTATAGATAATGTGACTTTCTGAAGTAAAATGTGCTCGACAAAAGATGAGTGGAACCACGCATACCTTTAAGGATGCTTTCTCTCACACTGTATATAATCCTTTGGTCTATGATAGAGGCCCAAGGATATCAGCATTTCTCACTGCAGTACATATACAAAAACCAAGTCCACTTCCACCTATGAGACTGTCAGTCTTTACCAGAGCTCACAATTCTCCAGCACAAATACAAGGAGGTTTCAAAAACTTCCTGAAATTTTTCAGTCTTTGACTTCTATTTTTCCACGAATTTTTGAAGTCTTTTTGTCTATCTGTAGATCCCTAGTCCCTAAATCTAGAATGGAGAGGATGGTGGCATCAATAGCAGTGGTACTGCACATCTTTTTCAATCAGAGTCAGGTTAGCCAAGGGCTTGTCTGCAGGGAGAACCGTTGAGAGGAAAAAGGCTGCAAATACACTAAACTGGCCTAAGGACGCTAGGGGTAACCGATTACACAGCTCTACATATAACCCCCTCGCTGGGAAATGGGCAACAGAAAAGTGGTTGAAGGGAGATGTCAGACAGTGTAAAGCATGACAAACTAATAATAATTTATAAATTATCAAGGGTTCATGAGGTGTGGGGGGGGGGGGTTGTTGGTAGGGGAAGGGAGAAAATGAGGAGCTGATTCCGAGGGCTCAAGTAAAAAGCAAATGTTTTCATAATAATGATGATGGCAACAAATGTACCAATCTGCTTGACACAATGTATGCTGCATACGTGTGTTAGTCTGGGTAGATAAGAGAAACAAATTCATAAACATGCATATATATGTATATAAGGGACAGGTTTATATACAAGAGGAATAGAACATTGAGAAAGTATCCCAACTCAATGCAGTCCAAGCCCACAAGCCGGATATTAGCCAATATATCCGATACCATCTATAAAGATTTCTTCACACTCATAAGGCACATACAATGACGCCAGGACAGTCATCAGCCAGTGGTGCAGAGTCTTGTATATCCAGTGGTGGTAGAAGCATGTAAGCATTGGCAGGAGTCTCTATGTGGTTTTTTTTGGCTTCAGAGGTCTGGTTCCATCAGGGTAAGCCCATGTGGCTTCTCCTCCAGCTCCTCCAGTTTCCAGGACTCAGGGTCTATCAGCATGCTGCCATGTTATCTTGTCAGTAAACCATCTTCAAGAGACTGAGCTATGAGTCTCTCCTCTCCAATAGGAAAATTCCTCAAGATTTCCCAGAATTCTCAGGAGAAAAGCCATGCCCACACAGAAGTCTCATTGGCTATTTTCAGATAGACAGGCTAGACTCCACCCCTACACTCCCAGTCATGAAATTGACACAAGAATACATGACTGCCACATCTCTCCTCACTCCTGCACTGCCCCTCCCATCAGGAAGCCTCATCCTTCTGACAGGGTCATCTCCCTCTCTAGGGAACTTAATCCCAGTTCCACTTGGCTACCACTCAGCAGACAGCATGCCCACCCCCACGGTTCCATTTGATCCCCGCTGTTGGGAGGTGCCTTCTGATCCAATGACCTACCCTCTCCTTACCCGGTTCATTGGAAATGGTCCCCTTCTTCACCGGGCTGTCTGGTCTCTAACCAGTAGACTGGCTGCCCTGCAAGCTTGAACTTGTGCCTATTCTACTGCTTGATCCTACCACAGTGGACTCATACAGTATTTGTCCTTTTGTGCTTGACTAGCTTCACTCAGCAGTTTGTGTTTCACTAACTTCACTAACTTCCAGATCCCTGTATGACTTGAGGTGTTTCATGGTTTCATCGCTGTATTTTTAGGGATGTGTAGCATTCCATTGTGAGTATGTACTAGAGGGTGTTTGGTTTTTCTTTTGTTTTTTATCTACTCTTCTATTGATGGGAATTTAGGCTGTTTCCAGCTTCTTGCTATTGTGACCTGATCTGCAATGAACATGGGGGACCAAATGTCTGCTGTGATCTGTTTCTAATTTCTTTGGAGTATATGCCCAGGTAATGCATAGTAATGACATGCTGGATCATATGGTAGGTCAATGGCCATCTGAGGTATCACCATATCACCTCCCACAGTGGATATATGTATTTACAAACTGATCATGATTGCACAGCTCATTTGGGTGGGGGGGTGGCAGAGGGCTCAAATCAACTATGGGGGAGAGATTGCTCTAGGATGGATGTGGTAGTGATTGTACAATCCCCCCTTGATATGTTTGAATGATCGAACTGTTCTTTCTATGATATGTGAATTGTATGCCAATAAAATTGTTGAAAAAAACTTAATTGGCCTCTTGTGTTATCCATAGCAAAGTTCTACTTGAGAAGAGCGTGATTATGGTACTGACTCTCCCTTCTGGCAACACAGTGGACTCACATGAAGAACTTTAAAGACTGCTAATGTCTTGGGCCCACCCTAAGAAACTGATTTACTTGACATGGCCTGGGTCCTGAGACAGAGAATCCTGGTGGTGTTGTGGTTACTTCTTGGGCTGCTAACCTCAATGTGGACAATTTGAAACAGCATGCTCTTTCTCAGAAAAAGATGAGGGTTTCTACTCCATAAAGAGTTACAATCAGGGTGAGGGCTAGGGAGAAAAAACAAAAAAGAAAAAGAGTTATAGTCTCAGAAACCCATAGGGGAAGCTCTCCTACAACCTGTTTTACACGGTTGCTATGGAATCGACTCATTGGCATTTGGTTTTTGTCTTTTTGTGACCTGAGCCCAGAGATGTCTAAATGTGCAGCCAGGATTGAGAACTTCTGGATTTCCAGGCTTTTCCAAGAAAGGAAGGTGCCATCTGGTTGTAGGAAGCCATCAAAGTCTTCCCAAAAGAACTAAATTGAGATGGACTATGGACTTGAAAGATTGTAATGACTGAAAGGACCACCCCAGAGAAAGGAAGAAAGTGAGCAAGCCTATTGGAGAGTAAATGCTGTCATGCTGCCTGGGGCAATATAGGCTAAGAGGAATGGCAAGGTGATGAGTCATACAGCACTCTCCTTTGTTCTAATCCGCACCTAGGGCTACAGCGATTGCCAAGACTAACTCACAAAACCTGTGAGTCATCAAGTTCTGAGTCCCTGGCATGGAACGTATTTGGGATTTCATTTTAGGGCGCCACAGCTGCCGTCTAAACAAAAGAAGAAAAAATAACTGCTCCCTTCAAGCCCCCATGCCACACAACATCATCTGCAAAATCACTTCAAATTGTCTCCTTTTCATAACATTGCCTTCAGCTGGAGCTGGCCCAACTTTCACTCAAAACCTTGGCTGAGCTCCTCCTTTTCCTGATGAAGCCTTAACCCACACGTACGGCCTCCCCCACCCCCATGCACAGCCTAACCAGCAAGAAATGGGGAGATGCAAAACTGATGAAGTTGCCAATTAAATTGGGTCCACTGCCATCATGAAAACACTGCACTATCACTGTTCTTTTCCATGAGATTCAGCAGTGTCACTGGAAGGCAACTTAGCCAAGGAGGGTTGCCTGGATGATTGCTCTGATGCTTTAACGTGCGTCTGAATTCCCAAAGATCTCGTTAAAAGACAGGTTCAGAGTTAGAAGTCTGGGCCAGACCCATGGGTTCTACATTTTTGGAGCGCTCCACGGGTTTCTGGATCACACTTTTAGCAGCAACTAACCAGAGAGATATTTCTCAGGCTAGCAATA
>PVJH01043251.1:0-13733 GCA_004026705.1 Nesogale talazaci | reverse complement strand
AACATGTCCGTGAGGGAAGGCCATCTGAGCCTTGATCTCTCGAGTCGTGTGGTTTTCACGAGGATTTCTTCACGTAGAGAAGGTTGGCTTACTGCTATCTCGTGGAAAGTTACATAGTAGAAAGTCTTTTCTTTTTTTCCTGGTTAGCCCAGCTAAATAGCTTATCAATTTTAACTGACTGTGTTAGTCTGGGTTGACTAAAGAAACACATCCAGGGAGGTTCATATGTGTGTAAGAAAGAACTTTATATACAAGAGAAATTGAATATTGAGAAAACATCCCAGGCCAGGCCAGATCAAGTCCGTAAGTCCGATATTAGCCCATATGTCCAATACCAATCTATAAAGTCCTCTTCAGACTCATGAAACACATGCAATGATGCTACAGAATGCAGAAAGATCACAGGCCAGTGGGTTGGCAGTATTGTGGATCCTGTGGCAGTGTAAGCATCTCAGTGCTAGCAGGGGTCTCTGTGTGGTTCCTTCAGCTCTGAAACTCTGACTGCCTCAAGGCAGCTACATGTGGCTTCTCTTCAGAAATGTCTCACAGGGAATGAGCCTTGTCAGTAGAGGGTTTCCAAGGGAGTGAGAAGAGAGACTCTTCCCCCTCCAAGGAGGAAATACTGGAATTCCCAGAATCCTCTGGAGAAGGCCATGCCCACACAGAGCCCTCATTGATTAAGACTTGATTGACAGGCAAACATCACCCCTTCACTCGTAATCCTCTCAAATTGATGACTGATTATATAACTATCACATTGATCTTTTCAAATAACCAACTTTTATTTTTCTTTCCTTTTCTCTGTTAGCTTCTTGATTTCATTTTAATTGATGGCTGCTCTTATTTTTCTTATGCCTCTTGTGACATGAATTGCTATCCCAAAATGTACCAGCATGCTTTCCTGTGTTTAACATTGTCATTCCTTCTTCGCTATCCCTTCCCCCTTCTGAACTTTATTCCTGGGCCAATGCTTTGGTTGATGGTTTTAAGTTGAGTATACCTCCTTTATGCTACTGTTCACCTTATAGGCCTGCTATTATTTGTCTGGAAGTTGAAACATGGGGTGTGCTCAATTTTAAACATAAAGAGTGTCTAAGGGTAACAGTCTCAGGGACTCTACCAGTCTCTATCAGACCAGAAAACTTGACCTTTGTATTAGTTTGGGTTTTGTTCCATGTATTTCTCCCACTCCATGTAGGTCCACCTATCATAATCCCTCTCAGAAATATTTGCAGTGGTAACCAGGTACCCTCTAGCTCTTCTGATCTCAGGGTCATAAAGGTCGAGGCTCTCCATATGGTCTTGTTTTGTTTTGTTTTTCACATTTCCTAAAATAGAAATTTATTCCATTTAACTTAGTCTTCTTTTCTATTATATGCATTCAGGGTTCTAAGTTTCCCAAATTAAAGAAGACTTGAACAAGTTGAAAGACATTTGTATTGATAGACTGAATGATTTAATATTGTTCAGATAGTGAAATGTCTCAAATGCCTATGCAGATTCAGGGTAACTTACAAAGAAAATCTAGTGTCTCTTTCTTTTCCCTGTAATACAGATAAGCTGAAACTAAAATTTATGGAAATTTAACAAACCTAGACTAATCAAAATAATCTTGCAATAAATGAACAAAGTTCATACTGCTCAAAACTAACTGAAAGCAACATTAATCAAAAAGAATATACTTGCATGAAGATAAACATATAAATCAATCCAGGACAGATGGTCCCTCCAGCACCAGGGGTGAGAGAGCCAGCCCTGGAACTGTTGTTAAGCTTAATTGAATCATGGGCTGTGTTCAATTTTTGTTGCAGCCACTGTATCAATCCATTTCCTTAAGGGTCTTCCTCCTTCTCATTGGCGGGCCACTCTACCAAGTAAAATGCTCTTCTTCAAGGATCCTACCTGATAACATGGTCCAAGTATATGAGCCAAAGTTGCTCCACCCTTTTTCCCCCCCGGCTGTACTTTCCGTGCATTCCAACGGCCCATCTTCCCAAACAAAGCTGTTCATGCTTCTGGCAGTCCATGGAATAGTCACTATTCTTTGTCAAGATCACAATTCAAACATGCCCAGCTTCCTCGGTCATCCTTGTGCATGGTCCAGCTTCTGTATGTTTAGGAAGTGATTGAAAAGATCATGAGCACCCCTTAATTCTCACGACACCTTTGCTTTTGACCACTTGAGTTCATTATGGGTTGTTTTTGTTGGTTTGTTTTTGCAACAATAGCAGATTTGACCAATGCGTTACATCGTTTGACTTCTTGACTACTGCTGCCACGGGTCCAAGTCAAATGGAATCTTTAACAACTTCACACTTTCCGGTGTTTATCCTCATGTTGCTTATGGATCCGGTTGTGAGAATGTGGGCTTATTGTACCTTGAGGTGTCACCTATACAAAAGTCTTTGACCTTCCTCAGCAAATTCTTCAAGTCCTCTTCACTTTCAGTAAGCAAGGCTGTGTCATGTGCCTATTGTACGCTGCTAATGATCTTCCTCTAATTCTTATGGAGTGTTCTACATACAGTCCAGTTTCCTAGATCACTTTGCTAGGCAAACAGATTGAATAAATGTGGTTAAAGGACCCGGCCCTTGGGGGGAGGGGGGCGTCAAAAAATCTTAAAAAAAAAATCTTTAAAGAACCCAACCCTGACACACATCTTTCCTGATTTTAAACCCGGCAGTTTTCCCTGTTCTCCTTTTAGTCTATGTCTAGGTTCCTCAGAATACCATTAAGTTTTTATTACCTTGGAGCTGTAGATGGGTTTGAACTGCTGGCCTGTGATTAGTAGACTTACATGTAACTCTACAATCTAGCAAATCCACACCTAGTTACGTACTCAAGAGAATTGAAAACATATTCACATAAAAATTTGGGTACGGATCTTTGTAGCAGCACTTTACATGCGCGCCCCAAAGTGAAAACTATCCATGCGTCCACTGGCCTGTTCATGTAATAAAATATGACTGACCCATAAACAGGGATGAAGTACTGATGCATGCTACAATAGAAAACCTTATGCTAAGTGAAAGAAGGCAGACACAATAGGCCACCTACTGCCTGGCTCCATTTACACGAAATGTCCACAATAGGCAAGTCCCCAATTCCCAGAAACCGAAAACAGATTCGTGATTGCCAGTGAGTAGGAGAAGGTCAAACTAGAGAATGCTTAATGAGGCTAATGAAAACACAATGTAATACAATAGTGGTGAGGGTTGCATAACATGATATACTAAGAGCCACTGAATTGGACACTTTTAATTATAAATGACTAAAATGGTGGGTTTTATATTGCTTAAATCTGTTTACAGTTTTTTTTAATTAAGCAAAAACATAACAAGCATTAATGACAGGGCCTTGGAAGTGGTCTGTCTATATGAAGGACTCCAAAGCCTAGTTTCTGTTAGCTTCAAGGGAAATCTGCCCTGGGTCCACCTTGACTTAAGTAACAGGAAGTACATTTTTAGTTGTGGCTCTCCCCCGCCCCCACCTCAGACACTTGAGGTGCGGAGGAGGCTTACCCTGCTCTGGGAGTTAGACTTCCCTGTCAGTCGTCTGCTGCTCTGCTGGGAGAGCACAAGTGTAGACCACCTCTTAAGGTCAAACCCAGCAACTGGGACATCCTACACAGTCCCACCTGCTAGACTTGGAATCCTTCACGGTGGGCACACATCAAAATACCTGCAAGAGAGTGGCCGTGAATGGCATCTTTTTATCTGTCGCTAGATAAATATTACCCTACCCCAAATGAGTCTCCCATGAATTCCCTAGTGTGCTATTTAAAGCACAGTGCCAGCATCACCCTACTGTTGAACGGATCCAAGCCCTCTTCCTGACTAGCGAAGCTATTGAAACCCCAAGGAGAGCAGACTTCATCCAGGTCACAGAGCCAGTTAATGACTCCAGTCACACCTGAAAGGTGACTCTGTGGGCTCTGTGCTCATTAATGAACTCTGCCCTTAATTAATCAGGTGAAGACAAAAATGGCTATGCTGATGGGCCATCTAGAAGTGATGCCTCCCTCATCTGTGTCACAGGGCTCCTGTGTCCTTCCAAGATCCCTGGTCCTGCAGCACTGAAGCACTAGGCTGTGAAGTAAAAGGTCAGTGACTAGAACCCAGCAGCTGTTCTACAAGGATGTAGTCTTGAAAACTGTATGGGGCAGTTCTACCCTGTCCAGTAGGGTCAACATTTACGTATTAACAATGGGTTTGGGCTTGGTTTTAGTTTGATGGCACTTACTGGTACACATGACCTGTGCTCACCCAGGCTCCATCCTGACCATTCTTCCCAGCACTGGCTATTGCGCTGAGCTGTCCTGGAAAAAGAAAATAAAGACCAAGTAAGTTGATCTTCCCTTTGTTCAGACTAAAAGAAAGCTGGTGGAAACTTCTGTGGTGCAAACTGACTCCTTTGGAAGAGAATAGGCCGGACAAAGGTGTGGGCTCACAAGGAGAAAGGGAAGGAGGAGGATGTTTTCTATAATCCCAGCACTCAGTGATCGCTGTTACATGATTGTGCTATTCTGGAAGCATTGCCTGTTCATATGTGCATTAGTCTGAGTTGACTAGAAAGACAAGTCCAGGGAGACCCACATGTGTACAGGAAAGAACTTTACATGCACAGTAATTGTACATTAAGAAAACATGCCAGCCCAGTCCAGATCAAGTCTGTAAGTCCAATGTTAGGCCAAATGCCCAAATGCCCATAAATTCTTCCGTAAACTCATGCAGTTATGCAATAATGCTCAATGCAGGAAGATCACAAGCCAGTTGGTGGCAAATATTGTGGATCCAGTGATGGGAGAAGCATCTCAGCACTGGCAGGGGTCTCCCCATGGATCCCACAGCTCCCAAGGCGCTGACTGCATTGGTATAGCTCCATGTGGCTTGTCGTCAGGAATGTGTCATCAGGAATGTCTCACACCTGCAGGAAGCTATGGATCTCCTTAGCACCTCCAAATGAAGTCATCATACTGCAACCTGATTGGCAAGCTGAGTTAGTCTGAGTAGACTAGAGAAACAAATCCACGGAAACTCACAAGTGCATATAAGAGAGAGTTTTATATAAAGGGTAAGTGTATATTGATAAAGCATCCCAACTCAATCCAGTCCAAACTCATACATCAACATTAACCTCTATGTCTGATACCCCTCTACAAAGTCTTCCTCAAATTCACAAAGCACACACAATGATGCCGAATGCAGGACGATCACAGGCCAGTGGGTAGAAAGTCTGAATCAGTGGTGGTGTAAGCATCTCAGTGCTGGCAGGGGTCTCCATGCAGCTTCTCCAGGACCCAAGGCTGCATCAGGGGAGGTCCATGTGGCTTCTCCTCAGGAATGTCTCCCAGGAAACATTTCCTTTGTGTGCGTCTTTTGTTTCTCTGGTCAGACTTATTTCTAAATGTATCATCTTTGGGGTGATTATTACAGCTGAAGCACAGAGCTAGCCAAAGTAGCTGCACACTGGTCCAACCATCAGAGAACAAGAGACCAGAGACCAGAAGGGCGAGGCTGACCGCGTCATTTATTTCTTCACCATTCAATTAATCCCACATGTATTTATCAGCCAGGATGGCACAAGAAACCTTATCTAGCACACACGCTAAACTCTACCTCTTCACTCGTCAGTCTCAAATTGACAACAGTTTATGTAACTAACATATATATGTAAAATATATATATTTTGATAATTTGCAAATACTAGATAGTATTGGACATACTATTTAACCTTTTTACCCCCATCTTAATTTTGAAAAATACCTCAAGAATATGTCCAAGATGTCCTGACCCAAAAATTATTTTCCCAGTCTGAAGGTACTCTTGACTTTTGGTAAGATATTTTGATGCACTTACGAATCTCATTTTTAGAAGATCCCAGTCATCTAGTCTGTTTTCTTCTATTTGTGTGTTTTCAGTGATGCTTGATAGCGTATGGGCACCATGGACCCCCAAACCCAACCCACTGCCATCAAATCTAGTCCACCTCACAGTGTGACCCTATAAGATTTCTGAGACGGTAAATCATCACAGCAGCAGACAACCTCTTCTTGCTCCCTCAGAGTAGCTATTAAATTTTGAACAGCTGACCATGTGGTTAATAGTCCAATACGTATCCCATAGCCCCACCGAGGCTCCTTATACCATGTATTCTGAAAGCCCAAACTCACTGCCATCAAGTCCATGCGGATGCATTGTGACCTGAGAGGACAGGGTAGAACTGCACCCCCACCCCCACCCCCGCTGTGAGTTTCTGGGGCTGTAACTCTACAAATTGGAGAGCCCTGCCTTCTCCCCGTGGAGCAGCTGGTGGTTTTGAATGGCTGATCTTGTGGATTGCAGCTCAATACATAACCACTGTGTCCTCTTGGGGGACACATACTGGGCCCCTAAATCTGTCCCTATTTTTTTCCACTAATGATTTTTTTTTTTTGCATCACTGCCTCTAGTGGGAGTGGGGGAGGTCCAGTCTTTCTCCTGCAGAGCTGCTGCTGGATTTGAACTGCCAAGCCATTGGGCCGCCATCCCACACTCAACCACTACGCCACCGGGGCTCAGATCTCACTAATGATCTTTATAGTTCAAGGTTATATGTTAACCTATTTGATCCATCTTGAATTTGTCTTTGTTTAAAATGTGTGGTACGGCTTCTGTTTCATATGTTCTGCAAAGAGATACAGACTTTTGCCAGCCCCTTTTGCAAGACGGACTATATTTTCCCCATTTAGTGAGTTTCAACCCTTTGCTAAACCTCGGTTGCTCGTGGCTGGACACAGGTAGGTTCTCAATTGTGTTCCTTTGGCCTATGTGAAGGGCATTTTAACAGGAAGAGACTATTTTAACTACTGTGGCTGTCTAGTCAGCTTGGGGGTTGGGAAATGCGAGACCTCTTACTTTGTTCTTATTCTTTAGAGGTTCTTTGCTTATTTGGGGTCTTTCCTTTCCACATTAGGTTGATGAGGCTGGAATCTGAATTGGGATTGTATATCTGTAGATTGCCTTGGTAGTATTTGACCTTTGCATAATGTTATGGTTTCCTGTCCATGAGAATGGTGTATTTTCCCTTTACATAAGTCTCTAGGTAGCTTTTGGTTTCGTATAGTAGTGTTTTATCCTTTTATCTGTGGGGGTCTTTTGTTTCTTTGGTAAGACTTATTTCTAAATGTATCATCTTGACTGAGCCCCGGTGGCTGTAGTGGTTGAGTGCGGGACTGCGGCCCACTGGCTTGGCAATTCAAATCCTCCAGCAGCTCTCCAGGAGCAAGGTTGGACCTCCTACTCCCACCAGAGGACAGGGATGCCCCACCCAAAAAAATGTATCATCTTTTGGGTGGTTATTACAAATATCATTATATTTTTATTTGGAGTCTTCTTTGTTTGTGTAAAGCAGCAGATCTCTACCTGTGGGTCGTGACCCCCTTTAGGGGTCAAACAGCCTTTTCACAGGGGTCACCCAATTCATGACAATAGCAAAATTACAGTTATAAAGTAGCAGAGAAAATAATTTTTGCCTGGGGGGGGGGGGAAGGTCACCACAACATGAGGAACTACATTAAAGGGTCGCAGCATTAGGAAGATTGAGAACCACAGGTGTAAAGGAATCGAGCTGGTTTTTAGATGTTGATCTTGTACCCTGCCATTTTTGCTGAATATTTCAATGCCCCAAAAACCTCACAGCCATTGAGTTGATTCTGACTCACAGGGACTCCAAAGGACAGGGTAGAATTGCCCCTCTGGGTTTCCAAGACTGTAAATCTTTTGGGGCACAGAAAGCCTCGTCTTTCTGCTCCATGTAGCTGTTGGTGGTTTCAAAATGCAATCAGGAACCTTTCCTGATTGTATCCTCTCATCCTGTTTATTTCCTCTCTATGCTGAGCAAATCATCAGAGAAGCTGGATTATACAAAAAAAAAAAAAAAGAGTGAGGCATCAGGATTAGAGGAAGATGACCGGTAATATGCAGGGCGTACCGTCTTGCTAGCTGAAAGTGAGGAGGGCCTGAAGCGCTTGCTGATGAAGATCGAGGACTGTAGTCTTCAGTATGGAAGCAACTCAATGAAAGGGAGAACAAAATCTTCACAGCTGGACCAATAGGGGGCATCCTGGGAAATGGAGAGAAGACTGGAGCTGTCAAGGATGTTGTCTTACTTATCTGCACCGTCAATGCTCATGGAAGCAGCACTCAAGAGATGAAAAGACATACTGCCTTAGGGACATCGGCTGCGCTAGACCTCTTCAAAGTACTGAAGAGCAAGGCTTGGCTACTTCCAGGACAGAGGTGTGCCTGACTCAAGGCATGGTTCTTTTAATTGCCTCATATACGCGTGAAAGATACAGAACTGATGCATTTGAAGTATGATGCGGGAGAAAACATTGAATGCACCGCACTGTTCAAAAGACAAACTGGTCTGTAGTGGAAGAAACAAGACCAGCGTGCTCCTTACAGGCAAGGAGGGCAAACCACCCTCTAACACACTTTAGATCTATTGTCATCTGAGGCTGGTCCCTGGACAAAGGCATCACATGTGGTAAAATGGAGATGGGGGAGAAGCAGGACATGTTTGGACGAGAAAGATCGACACAGTGGCTGCCTCAGTGGGCTCAGGCTCGGGAACAACCGTGAGGATGGCAGCAAGCCGGGCAGTATGTCAGTCCATTGTGCATGGAGTCGCCATGAGTGTGAGCAGGCCCAGTGGCCGCTAACAACAACCCTGAGAACAGAGGAATGACCAGTACGTGGTGCCACGCTACCACCACGAATGCCTCTGAAAGGGATGTGATAGTTTGGTTGATTGTGCCAACCTGGCCAATAGGAACATGTGAGATGAATCAAGTCGCAATTTGATTGGAGGGAAAAGAGATAAATGCAGCTCTGCAAGTCCTCCCCCCTCTCCCACTGGTGATGGGAATGTGCTGGAGTGTGCTGCTTCTCTAGCTAGTTGCCTCTCTCTCTCTCAACTTGTGAGCTACACTACCTGTGGGCCAAGCCAACCCATGGATCACGCTGCTAGAGCTTGAGGCTCCTTTGAAACCTGCTTCACCACGCTGCCGATGCATACATCGCTTGCGCTTGAGGCTGGGGGATCCTGTTGCCTTGCAGCACTTGCATTCAGCATCCAATCTGGGCCTGCTTCACGAAGCTGCCAAGCGACTGACTGTTTCTGACTCATCCTGCTGTTTGCTGCCTGTGGGCAGACTCTGCTTGCCTTGCCGGACGGAGGACTCTCCTGTCTGCTTCCTTGACCTTTGACCTGGCGGCCCATGTGAGTTGAAGAACTTCCCGTATATTAGCTCTTCCACAGAAGTGAGTTGAACTGAACCCTCTGTACTCCTATATGGACTAATTAGCTGTTATAGTCCTTCTCACTGTATAAACCTATCCTCATATTTATATAATCGTATGTGTCCTGGTTTGGTTTCTCTAGAGAACCCTGCCTAATGCACTATCCCTTTAAGTAAGGGATAGTGTCTCAAATAAAATCCACATTTTTCAGTTCCTCTCTTGCCCTGATTCTCCCTCAAATGGCATTTCTGTTCATGTGGGAGCGTATATAATAGCATAACAGAGAGGCTGAAGGGTCTCACGGGTGTGCAGGAAGAACACTGTTGTGGCTCTGGGTCCTCTGAACTCTGTAACAATATCCTTTATCCTGGATACAGGGCACCATGTGGGTACCCATCACTGTGGTGTATGGCTGGTAAATTTTAAGGTTGTTCTATTGCAGCTATGTCCTTGTGGTTCCTCCCTCACTGATTCCCCGAACCAAAAACAAACTCACAGCCATCGAGTCAAAGCTGACGCAATGCGACCCCCTGCGACATTTATGATTGCACACAGTGTTCCACACTGTCACTGTTTATGAGAGTAGCAAACCCAGTCCTTCTCCCACAGAGCTGCTGACGGTTCCAAACCCCTGAGTCTGCGAATCGCAGCCCAACTTGTAGCCACTATACCAACTCACCTCTGAGGGCGCCCACCCTAAGGCTTAAGTCGGCCATGTTCCATCCGCTGTTGGAGCCAGAGTGCTTCCCTTCCTTGGTCTTCTACCAATTTTCGACACAACCACCAAGCACATTCTGCAATGAGACATACGGAGAGACTTTCCAGTATCTGTGGGAACCTAAAGCGGTGAGCTCAGGGCTAGCAACTAAACAGCCACACCCCAGGGGCATGTGCAAGTCCCACGCTATTTATTAAGACCACTCTGCTCTGTACTCTCTCCTAGAGTCCAAACAAGGGTCAAATGCCCCACCCTCACCAGTTTTTGATTGTTTTCATCAATCTATCGATCTATGTAATATCCCCAGTGGCTATGGAGCAGGAGGCAGTTCAAACACACATATCTGACTTCTGATCTTTCTCATCTCTCTCTCTCTCTCTCTCTCTCTCTCTCTCTCTCTCGTATACATCCTACCCCCCACAGGAGCAAAGAAGTCTGTTTCCCCTCTGCCTGAGGGGAACTTACATCATGTCTCCTTTTTTCCCTTGGATGGGCAGGCTTGTAGGGCAGTGGTTCTCAACCTGGGGGTTGAGCGACCTTTTCACAGGTTGCCAGATTCATCACAGTAGCAAAATGAAAGTTATGAAGTTGGGGGGAGGGGGTCACCACAGCATGAGGAACTGTATTAAAGGGTCACGGTATTAGGAAGGTTGACCTTGGCTGTCAGGGGATGTCATAGACCAAATGGAATCCTTACATCTTTATAAAAGCTACTGAGTCCATCAGACTTGGCTCTTGAAATGATAAGCAGAACACATCCAGAAAAGGGAAGTCCCAACTTTCCACCAACACTGCTGCAGAATTCCCCGATACTTTCCTCATCCCCAGAGTCTCGGTGGCCAAAGGAGTTTCATTTTATGCTATTCTAATCAGGAGAAAAGTGACAGAGAACCAGAATGAATATAGTCCAGCCACTAGAACAGTATTATTTCTCCTGCTTTGGTAGATTTTAAGAAGGGAGAGGGAGGAAATAAACTTTAAAAACAGAGGAGAATTCCATGAAATCAAATATCCATAAAACCTATGGGCCTAATTACCATGGTCTTCATAACTGCTACTGAAATGAAAGCATCCCGAATCTTGGGACCATGCCTTAAAGAGGGGCTGGACTTGACCACAGAACAGAGTGATCACCGTGTCAGTCATCTCCAATCTTGGTCTACCCCCAGTCTTTAAGATAGTTCTTTCATGGTGTTCCTGCTGTGGAGTTTTGACAGCCCAAAGAACCACATCTCTCCCCGAAGTGGCCCACTCTGATGTCGACATTCACATGTATGTGTGGACCAAATAGGGGCTAGAAGGAGCTGCCAAAAAGTATTTAGTCCCCCAAGTGCTTTCAGGAGTTTCTTCCCAGAATGTCCCCTCCCCAACCAGGTTGTCTCGTTTTTCTTCCCCCATTCAGGAAAATGTTGTTTCTCTTGGCCTCACAATGATTCCAGGAACTCTGAGGGTCCCAGCTGGAGTCCAATTTCAGGTATAGTCCTCTGATGCAGGCTCTCTAGTTTCTCAAGCTCAGAGGCGCCCTGCGGGAATCCCTGGGGCCTCACATCCCAGAACGTTAGGTCCAAGCTGAAGACTCTGGGGAAGGTGAGATGGAGCAGCCCAAAGTCTGGAGTCAGGCTTTCGACCCTGTGGTAGTTACATCATTTGTTGTCGATTTGAGACTTAAGAGTGGAGGGGTAGAATCTAGCCTGTCAATCACGTTGCAGCATGATGACTTCATTTGGAGGTGCTAAGGAGATAAATAGCTCATTGGAGGCAAGACGCATGCTCACTCCCTGTGAGACACATCCATTGACAAGACACATGGAACAACGCTAGAGTCCTGGAGCTGGAGGAGCCACATGGAGATCCCTGCCAATACTGAAATGCTTACATCACCACTGGATCCACAAGATCCTCCACCCACTAACCTGTGTTCTTCCTGCATTTGGTGTCATTCCATGTGTTTCATGAGTCTGAAGAGGACTTTATAGATTGGTTTCGGACATATGGGCTAATATCAGACTTAGGGATTTCATCTGGGATGAAATGTTATCTCAATAATCAGCTTGTTTAGAAAGCTCTTTCTTATACACATATGAGTGTCTATGAATTTATTTCTCTAGTCAACCTAGACTAACACAACCCCTACAGACAATGTTCCTGGGGCAAGAGGAGGCTGTGGAGGGCAGATATTTCAAGAAGTTTCTGTAACAAACATGGTGTTCACAAACGGGAGCAAAACACGCCTCCCATTTCCTACAGCTCTCATCCTTGTAGCCCATAAAAGAGCAGAAGAACAATGACTGGCAATTGAGAAAGCCTCAGTAGATCCTATCTCTTTTCTGGGCCTGAACGTTCCACCTGTTCAAGATAGGCACAGCCAGCTAATAATTCCAGCCCTTGATACAGAATATGACATTTCCCACCCCATGAACACACTGGCTCTTTGGAAAGTTCTTGCCCCAAGAACTTGAAGGTAATCTTGGTAGCTTTCTGACCAGAGGGCAGGGGTTAGGGCTGCAAAGTCTCTGAAAGGGAGGCTGGGAGACACTGCCCTCTAGTGGGTCCAGGGGTGAAGAAGAAGAAGAGGGAAAAACAAAAAGAAGAGAGACCTCAGCAATTGGAAGAAAAGACAGAGGAGGGAGGGTATGGGTGATGACAGAAGGGGAAAGAGGCACCTTCTGGACAGTTCTGTTTCTCATCATGCAGTCAATACATGACACCTGATTTGTACATCCGTCACCAAGAGGTGGACCACAAGGTTCTCACTCAACTCCGAGAGCTGAGATCACATTCCTGAACTCACTGAGCCGTGACGTGGATGACTGGTTTTTCTGAGCTTATCAAAGCATCTCTGCTCTCATGAGACCCCCTTCTGAAGGCCAAGTACCCTAAGAGACAGCTCCAGCATCATCTCTTCTGGCTCCCATTAACCTAGTCCTCTGACTTCCGCTCCACTTACTGATTAGTTTTTACTGACTCTGCAGCTTTGTGCTGTCTAACTTCCTGAGCTTCAGCTTATCTATACAGAAACCTTCCAGATACCCCACTGGCATGGCCCTTAAACTGTGAAAGCTATTTGTCTTTGGGTTGATTGTCATTGGCTTATGAGAGAAGAACTGAACTCCAAAGGGTTTCTGATGGCTGAGTGTCCCCAAGTAGGCCTTTCTTTTGGGACATCTCTGGATAAGCTCAGTCTCTCAATTGACATACGCATCAACCATTTGCCCCAATCAGGGATGCTGATACTTCAAACTCAACATGTCCACTCTTTCTTCCTGCAGTCATTATCTCAATGAACTATAAGTTTCACTTCATAAGGTGGTTGCTGTGATGGGGCCTCCAGGATCCACCTTGGGCATAAGAAGCTTATTCCTCCAGCAAAATTCCCAATGCCTTCGGCTGTCACTCTCTTGCAGTTATTTCCTCAACTGCAGAAAGCTGCCTCAGTGAGAGTTGTTCCCTCCCCAGAGAGGCTCATTAACTTGGGAAATAATGGTCTAAACCCCCAACCCCAAAGTAGCACAACTTGGAAGGCCAGTTTTATAGCTCCCAGAGTGGGCTACGCACTCTGGTGAGGCTCCTATTGCAACTCCCTCTTCCCAATCTCCCTTGTCTTTGCTTGACCTGCCTGACCTTGTCTTCCCACCCTCTCCTTTCCCTTCCTTTCCCCTCCCCTTCCTTTTCTCTCCCCCCACCCCACCCCTGCCCTACAGGTTTCCAGTAAGCCTCTGGAATGCTCATCT
>PVJH01043250.1:0-13710 GCA_004026705.1 Nesogale talazaci | reverse complement strand
TTCCCTAAACATGTTGTAAATCCTCTGTATTGGTGGTTATACTCCCATGTGGAGGTGGGTTTCCCTGGTCATATTTAAGATGCAGTATTAGTGTCTGGTATGTCGTAAGTCAGTCTCTTTTGAGTGATAAAGAAAAACAAGTCAAGCAGTCACAGAGGGAAGAGTACACTACACAGGAGGCCTGGGGAACCTTGAATGAAGAGGAGGAGGGAGTCAAGGCCCTTCCCGCATCACTCACAGAGGACAGCCTTTCCCTAGAGCTGACACCCTATGTTCAGACAGACTATGGGTCCCCTGACCTGTGGGAAACTAAATCTCTGTTTGTTACAGTTATCTACTTGTGTTCTATCTGTTATCACTCACTGGTACCAAGTCGATTCTGAGTCACAGAAACCCTGTGTGGCAAACCAGAACTGCCCCAGTGGATTTTTGAGGCTAACTCTTTATGGGAGTGCATAGTCTCTTTCTCCTGAGCAGTAGTTGGTGGGTTCAAACAATTGACCTTGTGGTTAGCGGCTCAATGCCTAACTCACTGTGTCACCAGAAATCCTTACATCTGTTCGAACAGTGCTAATATCTGAGCCCCAAGCCTCTGCCACTGAGTTGCTTCTGACACACAACCACCCTACACAGGGTTCCTGAGTCTATCCATTTTGTGGGAGCTGGCACGTTTGTCATTCTCTTCAGGAGTGGATAGTGTGTTTGAGTCATCAACCTTGGGGCTTGAACTCTTTATGAAAAGGAAGTGTGGTGGCATAGCGGTTAAGTATTGAGCTTCTAACTGCGAGTTCACTAGTCCAAATCTACCAACTTCTCTTCAGGGAAAAGAGGAACCTTACTGCTCCCCAAAGATTCAGAAACCCACAGAAGGCAATTCAGGACCAGCAGAATGAGTCAGAAAAAACTTGGTGGCTATGAGCTTGGGTTATTACACACACACACACACACACACACACACATCTCCATATCCACTAGGTAACTAAAATGCCCACCAATGCAACTTTTGCCACCTCTTAATCAAGCTTCTACTCAGAGAAAGCCACAGAGAACCTTTTGTTCAACCAATGGATGCTGCAGATGGAGACACTGGGGCCTATGCAGTGAGGGAGAGCTCTGAAAAGGACTAAAGCTGCGGATAGTGCCTATCCTTCTTGAAGAAACACCCATCAATAAATGATCCTTCTTTCCAATAGGGAAAACAGGGTAAACATTCTCAGGTAGAAGTGGACTTGGGACATCTGAGGAAGCTAGAAGGAGCTGGTGTGGCTGAGGCATAGGTGGTCCATGAGTCTCTCTAATCCTGCTGCTATGTTCTTTATGGTGTCCAGCTTCTCGAAGCATTTGCTCAGCATAGAGATTGAATACGTATGGTGAAGGGATACAATCCTGATGTGCATCTTTTCTGATTTTTTTTTTTTTGCATCACTGTCCTCAGGTGGTAGGAGTAGGAGGCCCAACCTTTGCTCTATGGAACTGGAATCGAACCTCCATCCCAGTGGGCTGCAGTCCCGCGCACAACCACTATGCCACCGGGACTCAGCCCTTTGTTTTATTTTTCGTGTGTGTGTTTTTTTTGGGGGGAGCATCACTGCCCTCTGGTGGGAGTGGAAAGCCCAGCCTTGCTCCTGGACAGCTACTCCTGGATTCAAACCACCAACCCAGTGGACCGCAGTCCCGCACTCAACCACTATGCCACTGAGGCTCAGCCCATCTTTTCTGATTTTTAACCATTTAGTATCCCCCTGTTCTACTCTAATGAGTAGAGTTATATGTTCTGGAATCCTCATCCTTCACAATGCTATGCATAATCTAGTCAATAAAATGCAGGTAAACATCTTCTGGTATCCTCTGCATTCATCTAAGACCCACCTGACATCAACAATCATATCCCTGAGCTCATGTCCTCTCTTGAATACTGCTTGAATAGTTGCCGGTTCCCAGACCATGTACTGCAGTGACCATTCTTGAATTATCTTCAGCAATATTTTACTTACATGTGATATGAATGAGAATTTCCACATTCTGTTGGATCACCTTGATTAGGCACAAGTAGAGATTTCTTCCCATTGGCTGGCCAGGTAGCTGTCTTTCAAATCTCTTGTTGAAGACAACAAGTACTTCCAGTGTTGCACCTGTTGGCTGAAGTATTTCCAGTGGTATGCTTTCAATTCCCGGAGACTTGTTTTAAAACCGGTGTTTTCAGTACTGCCAGGTCTTGATTTCATGTTCCATGCTGATATGGTTGACTGTTGAGCAGTCCTTTTGGAGACAGTGATTCTCTTTGAGAACTGCTGAGGGAACTTTGGCTTCCTAGCCTCGAGTCTTTGCATATTTCATCACAACGCCCTACTTTGTCTATTCAAGCCCCTTGACATCCCTGTTCGGCACCTTGATGTCATTACTTTCCTCCTTCTGTTTTGGTTACTCTATGTTCAAGAGTTTCAGATTCTCTTAAGACATCCATTTTTGTTTCTCCCCCCCTATCTTTTTGAGGACTTAATGGCCTTTTCAGGCCTGACTTTCTTGATATCATCTCACACCTTTTCTTGTCTTTGATCATTGATATTCAATGCATCAAATCTACTCTTTTGTTTGTTTTTATGGTTTTATTCTTTTAAAAAAAGTTTCTTGAGGTGATGATGGCAACAGGGGTGTAAATGTGGTATGCATATAATTGACATGTGTGGTGACCATGATGGGAGTTGTATGGGCCCCCAATGGAATGATTTAAAAAAAAGGGGGGGGGGAAACAGGAGTTTTACCAGGGACTGAAGTAGAAAATATTTGGAAATGAAGATGACAACATGTGTACAAATGTACTTGATACAAAGGATGTATTGAATGTTATAAGAGCTGTAAGAGCCCCCAATAAAAATTATTGAAAAAGTCTTAAAAATTTCTTATCAAAAGGTCATTTTATTTTCTTAGAACTATTATAATAATCCATACATCAGTTGTATCAAGCATATGTATACATGTGTTGCCATCATTATTTTCTTTCTTTTTTTGGGGGGGGTGCATCGCTAACCTCTGGTGGGCATGGGAGCTACCCAGCCTTGCTGCTGCTGGATTTGAACCACCAAGCCAGTGGGCCACAGTCCTGCACTCAAGCACTATGCCACTGGGCTCAGCTGCCATCATTATTTTGTAGACATTTACTACTTTCTGTTGAGCCCTTGGTATCAGTTCCTCTTTTTTCCCTCCCTCCTCTCCCCGTGACCCCTTAAAAAGGTGTAAGTTATTATGATTTTCATATCTTACATCAACTGCTGTCTCCCTTCCCCCATGGTTTCTGTTGTTTACCCTTCTCGAGGGGGTGGTGGTGTGGTAATGTGTCAATCATTGTGATTGGCTCCCTCTTCCTACCCTCTCTCCACCTTCCCCCGACCCTTCTGGTACCACTATTCCAGATCCCGTGAATCATGAGTTCTTATCTCTTATCTGTACCTGTGCACATGCTCTGGTCTAAGCCACAGTGAAAGGCAGAACTGGGGTCATGATAGCATGGGGTGAGAAAGCCCCAAGGAACCAGAGCAATATTGTGTGCTTCATCAGTGCTTTACTGCGCCTGGTTGACTCATCCTTTCCCTGTGACCCTTCTGTGAGGGGATTCCCATTGTCTACAGATGGACTTTGGGTCTCTGCTCTAACCTCCCTTACTCTCAACAATATGTTTTTGTTGTTGTTATTGGTAGGTTTATTCTTTTTAATTGGCACATAATTCGCATATCATATAATTTAACTGTTTAATCACATTAAGAAGAGTTGTACAATCATCATCACAATCAATTTTAGAACATTTTCTTTTTTCTGGTACTTATTACTATTAGTGCCTCATTTTCCCCCAAACTGTCCTGCCATAATCTCAAGAAGCCATTAATCTAGTTAATGTCTCTATAGATATACCTATCCTGGATTTTATGTACAGGCAAACAAGCCCCCCTCCTCAAAAAAGTCCCCCAAACTAATAATAAAAACAGAATAAAACAGAGAAAAACTTCAATCAAAAAGATCGCAGAAAATATTAAAAAATCAACACAAATTTGAAATAGGTCAAAAGGGGGACCAAATAGCAAGACACATTTTAACCTAATTACATCTGTCATAATAGCCTTCACAATACTCTGTGATAATAATGTTATTCACATCCCTGTAGCATGGTCAAAGGGGCTCACCAGAGATGTAATCCATTTGTGAGCCCTGCAGATAGATTTGGGGCTTCCACTGTCATCCATGGCTTCTGCAGACCAGGTGTTCACAATTTAAATTCTGATACAATTCCCTCCTTTGGATTTGGACTTTATTTTTTACAATCCATGGATCACACAATCTGCTGTGCTTTTTTCATGAGGACTTGGTGGGTACCTCACTTAGGTGGCTGTCTTGTTTGAAGACAAGCCTTTAAGTTCTCAGATGCTATTCTTTCTGATACCTGGGTACAGTCTAGTTTCTTTGCTGAGGCACTCCTATTGTCAGTGAACTCTTCATGAAGGAGGGAATCAAAAGGGCCATGTTATAAGAACTAATTGTTCTTAGATCAGACCTACTCTTGAGGTGGCTTTTCACTTCAGGTGGGATAGACTTAAAGTGATACTTTGACTCTTGTGGACTGGCTTTAATTTTCTTCAGCTTCAACTTGAACTTGCCTATGAGCAACTGATGGTCTATTCTGCGGTGTCCCTAGTCTTGTTCTGACTGACACTATTGCTCTCCATCATCTTTTTCCATATATGTAGCTGATGTGATTCCTGTGTGTTCTAGCTAGTAAGGCCAATGCCTATAGTTGCCATTTGTGTTGTTGTAAAAAAGGTATTCTCAATGAATTTATCATCGGTCTTGCAAATTTTCACTATTTGATTTCCCACAATATTTTGATCACTGTGATGGGTAGGCTTGTTATGTCAACATGGCCACAGAAGATAGGTAGGTCTGTTGTGACTTTCAAGCAACACTACCCGTCGGACACCCAATCATGAACCGCATCACCATACTCCTGGAATATACATCCCTTGAGCTGGGGACTGTCAGACTCTGTCAGCGGCTAAATGTTGGTCATCTGCTTTGCTGTTTGCTGCTTGTGGCAGGATAGCCTGAATTGCTCTACAGAGGACTACTCAGCGGCCCTCAAGATTCCAAAGACTGCCAGTCTACTAGCTGTCTCATGCAAAGAACCCTGTCTGACACAATCACCAAACTGAATTTCCAAGTATTGATCCTTCTTTGTTTCCATTTTATTTTTTTATTCCATTCACCTATAATCATCTTGATTGTATGTTTGCAATTTCAGTCCGCAGAAGTTGGTAAAAGAAATCTTCAATTTCTTCCTCTTTAGCGAGTGGTATGTAAATTTGAGAAACAGTTATTAATTGGTATTCCTTGTAGATGTATTAATGTTAGTCTATCTCTGACATTGTGGCATTTCAGGAGAAATCTTGAAATGTTCTTTTTCTGGAGAGTGATTACAAAGTCATTCCTTTCCAATGGTCTTTTTCTAGCATGGTAGGCAATAGCAACTATTCAATTCAGAACATCCAACAGAAGTTCGGTTCAGCTCATTAATGCCTAGGATATTGACCTTCAAGTGTTCCATTTCACTTTGACCACTTCCAGTTTTTCTGCACTCATACTTCATATATTCCACATTCAGCTTGCTAGTGAATTATTGCAGTTGTTTCTTATCTTTGAAAACCTGCCTTGTTAGTAACTGCGGGTCTGGAGAGCTTTGCTCCACCCACCTACACACTAGGGGTGACACTATTTGAAGAGTTTTCTCTGGCCAGAGTGAATTTTTTTAAAGGCAGTCTTGCTTGGACCTCATTTTTTTGTTTTGGCCAATTTAAAAGAACAGCGTGCAGCTGTGAAACTTTGTTTCTTGCTCAGGAAAAATGCTGCAGAAACCATTGTGATGTTAACCTCACCTAACAAGGACAGCACTATGGAAAAAACTCAAGTATATTTTCTCAATTGATGACAAGCCTTGTTCTGGATGTCAGTCAACTGATTCTGAAGGGACAAAAATGTTGATTCATAGTCAAACTTTCTATTTAGAGGTTCTGAAAAGATTGTGACTCAGGATGTGACAAAAAAAAAAGGCCTGATTTGTGGCAGATGGGGGACAGGCTATGCCACCACGACAATGCACCTGCTCAGGCAGCCATCTTAGTGCACCAGTTTCTGGCAAAAAACTAGCATGCCTCTCTTGCCTCACACCTTACTCACCTGACCTCACTCCATATGACTTCTTTTTCTTTCCTCAAGTGATAAGGGAACTGAAAGGACAGTGATTTGATGGACGATGTAAATGAGGTGATGGGAAAAAAAAATGATGGAGGTGCTGTCAGTCATCCAAAGAGAGGAGTTTGAAAAATGTTTCCAAGAATGGACTAGCAGATATAACAAATGTGCTAAGTGTGTTGGGGAGTACTTTGAAGGTTATAAGGTTGTTTTGTAAAAAAAATTCAATATATAACTTTGAAAAAATTACATTTTGGGGGAAGGGGTATCCCCTCATACTTTATATTAGTTCATTTTATGACCTTTTTAAAGTTTGAATAAGTTTTCTGTGGTCTAATTCTTGTTGTCTATAATTATATAAGGAGACCTGGTGGGGTGGTGGTTGCACATTGAGTTGTGATCAGCAAGGTCAGCAGTTTGAAACCGCCAGCGGCTCTGAGAGAGAGAGAGAGAGAGAGAGAGAGAGAGAGACCGACCAGGCTTTCTACGCAAGTACAGAGTTAGTCTCCAAAACTCAGAAAGGCAGCTGGCATTGGCTTGATGGCAATGAGTTTGGTTTTTGGTTCGTAATTATATAATAGTATTGCCTGGCAGTAATGATAAATTTGGTTCTACGTTCCAAATAACTTACGATTTCATTTAATTTTTCTTATCTTGTCACACTGGCTAAAAAACCAAACCATGTTCTCTGCCATTGAATGTACTCCAACTCACAATGACGATAGGGCCTGGTAGAACTGCAGCTCTGGGTTTCTGAGATTGTAACTCTTGGTGGGAATAGAAAGCCTCATCTTTCTCCACAGAGTAGCTGGTGCTTTCAAACTGCTGACCTTAGAGTTAGGAGCCTAAAGCATAACCACCCACATGACCATAATACAGATTATTTACAGGGGTTTATAATGGTAAAATGATCATTGATATTTGAGCAGTGAAAAGGAAGATTATTTGAAAACAAAGAAATTTAGAAGTAGAGTAGACAACTAAGAAATTATTATAGTAGTTTAGATGTGATATGATGACATGATGTGATATGACGATAATGTCTTCAATGAAGGTGATAGCTGAAGACATAGAATGGGGTAGAAATACCCAGCCTCTTTTGTCCACACTCACAAATGAATTGTCTAGACATGAAAGAATAATCAAAAAGCCTCAAACCTGAAGTTTGGTAATTTGATTGATAGAAAATCAATAATGGCTAACTAGTATGTATTAAAACTGTAGGCTATGAATGAGTCTCCTGCCAACCTTGCTGTTGCATTCTTCTTCACATAGTATAGATTACACCTCACCATAAGGAAAACAGAAATCCTCACAACTGGATCAATAAGTAACATCATAATAAACAAAGAAAATGAAGTGATCAAGACCTTTGTTTTCCTTGGAACCATAGTCAATGCTCATGGAGACAGCAGTTAAGAAACGACATATTGTATTGGACAATTTTTTTCAAATGCTTTTATTGGGGGTTCTTATATCTCTTATCACAATCCATACTTTCCTCCAGTGTGTCAAGCACATTTGCACATATGCTGCCATTGATAGTTTTCAAAGCAGTCTCTTCCCACTTTAGCCCCTGATATAAGCTCCCCATTTCCCCCCTCCCTCCCCTGCCTGCCCTCATGAAACCTTGATAAGTTATAGATTATTATTCCATATCTTACATCGTCCTTCATTACCCCTCACCCTCTTTTCCATTATTCATCCTCCTGGGAGAGGATTATAGTTGATCCTGTGATTGTTAATTCCCCCTTTCTCTCCCCACCCTCCTCTAATCCTCCCAGCATCTCTACTCTCATTTTTGGCCTTGAGGGGTTTATCTATCCCGGATTCCCTGCATTTCAGGCTCTTGTCTGTAGCCATGTGCATGCTCTGGTCTAATCTGATTTGTAAGGCAGAATTGAGGTCATAATAGTGGGGGGAAGGAAGCACCAAAGAACTAGAGGAATTATGTGTTGCATTGGTGCTATACTGCACCCTGACTGGCTCATCTCTTGCATTGGGTCTCCACTCCATGCCCCCCCCCCCCCAATTCACATTGAGTAGGATTTTGTCCTGGCTTTTAGATGCCTGATCCCATTGACACCTCAGGATCACACAGACTGGTGTGCTTCTTCCATGTGGGCTTTGTTGCTTCTGAGATAGATGGCTACTTGTTTATCTCTAAGCCTTTAAGACTCCAGACCCTTACCTTTTGATAACTGGGCACCATCAGCTTTCTTCACCACATTTGCCTATGCATCCATTTTGTCTTCATCAATAGTGTCTGGAAACTGAGCACCAGAGAATGCCAGATTCTTAGAACAAATTGTTCTTGTGTTGAGGGTGTACTTGAATCAAGGCCCATTGTCCATCTGCATTGTCAATTCTTGACATATAGATAAGAGTACATGGTTCTATTCCCCTCTCATTATATATCTATATGTATATGTTTGTATTTAGGCCACTATAAATGTCCTTTGCCTCCTGGTTCTTTTCTTTACTTCCTTTTTACTTCCCTCTTGTCCTACCATCATATTCAGTCTTCATTTGGGCTTAGAAATTCCTTGCTGCTACATTGGCCTTGATTGAACCCCACTAGACATCCTATGACCTTCCTTCCTTTGATTTTAGTTCCCTTGTTGTTCCCTTGTTCCTGGGTTGGTTACCCAACCCCTTCCTTTCTCCCACCTCCCTTTCTCCCATATCCCCCATGAACCATTGAATCAGTTCTTTTCATCTCCGAACTATTTATCCCACCTATGTTATCTACATAACATGCAGACTCATTAATAAGCACAAAAACCAGACAAAGTCAAATAAAACAATGGAGGAAGTAAAAAACAACAAAACATTACCACCACCAACAAAAAGCCAAAACAAGATAACAATAACAAAAAGAAAGCCGATGACAAAAATGGAAAAGCCTATAAATAGTTCAAGGTCTATTTGTTGGACTCTAAGAGTGTTTTCCAGTCGAATCTGATGAGATGCCACCCTCTGTTTCCAAAGTTTATTTTTGGTATCCCTGGAATTCGATCACTCTGTTCCCCCTGATGCTCTGCTGCATGTCCTCAGTGCTTTGGTCCAGTGTGATGGAGTCAGACCGTGCACTAGTCCCGCACTGTGTCTCCAGTGCTGTCCCTCACAATGCTATGGTTTAGTGAGGGACACCATGTCCCGTGGTGGGACTGGCCCTATGGTCTTCCCCGTGCATTGTCTGCTCGAAGCAGGAACATCGTCCTTAGGGCTTGGTGGGCCAGGATGTCCTCTCCTCCCTTTTGGTTTTCCCATGTGCTCTAATGTGATGCACCTCTTTTTCCAAACTGTAGGCCCAGTGCTGTCCTTTGAAGTGCATTCTTCTGAGGGGACATTATCCACATATTTGGGACTGAGGCCAGCCCTGCAGACCTCTCTATTGGTTCCCTGGTACATGCTGGTATGTTGTATTCATGTCTTGGCGCATCAGGGTGAAACCTGGCCTCTCTCCAGAAATGACAGATTGTATTGGGCAATTCTTGCAAAAGATTTCTTCAAAGTGTTAAAAAGCAAAGATGTCACACTGAAGACCTAGGCATGCCTGACTCAAGCCTTGGTGTGTGTGTGTGTGTGTGTGTGTGTGTGTGTGTGTATTTCAATTCTAACAACATGATGGTATATTTTTTAATGACTCATTTTATTGGGGACTCTTACAGCTCTTATAACAATCCATATGTTGATTGTATCAAGCACATTTGTACCTATGTTGCCATCATCATTTTCAAAAGCCTTGATCTTTTAAATTGCCTCGTGTGTATGCTTTAGCTAGATGATGAATCAGGCAGACCAAAGAAGGAGTGTCTTGTACAGAGTTGGTGAAGAATAGTGGATGTCCCATGAACTGTCAGAAGATTGAGGAAATCTATTTGGAAGTCATACAGTCAGAATGCTGCTTTGCAGGCAGAGTGGTGAGACTTCCTTGTGTGCTTTGGACAACTTCTCAAGAAGGAACAGGGCCTGGAGAAGGACATCGCGTTTGGTAAAGTAGTGGGTCAGTGAAGAAGAGGAAGACCCTTAAGGAGATGGAGGGACACAGTGGCTGCAACAGGGCACTCAGACTTAGCAACCACTGTGAAGATGGTGCAGGACAGGGCAGTGCTTGTGTTTTCATGTCTGTAGGATCTCTGTGAGCAGGAATTCACTTGATGGCATGACACCTAGCAACACAGCAACAAATGTGTTAAATTTCAAGTTCCTTTTGAGAAAGGAAACAGAAAGGAGATTTACCACTATTCTCAGTTTATAAACAGTTTGAAAAAGGTGGGATATAAATAAGTAACACACAGACACACACATTTTTTCTATCTTCTTTTCTGATCTACCTCCATGATTAAAGCTTAATCCATTTTCTTTCCATATGCCTTCTAGAAATCACGATTCTTTGTAATGCCAGCATGTGTATAACATATAATTTGGTTCTCCAACACCCCTGTGATGTGGGTGGTAATTCAAGCACTTTACATTTGTCTAGGACTTGACATTTGCTAACATGCTGAGATGGCCTCATTTGACGTTTATATTCCCAGAACTCATTCCCTTGCAATTCAGGCGCCAATGAAAATCAATGTATTTTTAGTGCTCTCAACAATGGCCTGTGCTCCTTCCACTCTGCCTTTGTGCCCGTGATCCACCTGTGAATGCCCGTTGCTTCTCCAAAACCCAGTTCAGACCCATGGAAAGTCCTTGTGTCAGTCTGGGTACATTAGAGAAGCAAATCCACAGAAACTCATATGTACAGGAGAAAGTTTTATATAGAGGTGAAGTTCTCATCAAGAAAATATCCCAACCCCGTGCTGCCCACGCCCACAATTCCAACATTAGCCCATATGTCTGACACCAATCCACAAAGTCCTCCTCCATCTCACAGAACACACAAAATGATGCTGACTGCAGGAGGAAAGCTGAATCATGAACGTGTCAGCATCTCAGCACTGGAAGGGGTCTCCAAACAGCTGCTCCAGCCTCCAGGACTGCATCAGGGTCGGTCCCTGTGACTTCTCCTCAGGGATGTCTTGCAGGGAGTAAGCCTTGCCAGCTGAAGTAGGGAACTGGCTAACATAGCTGCACCCTGGTCCGACCATCAGAGAGCAAGTGACCTGAGAACTCAAAGGGTGAGGCTCACTGAGTCATTTCTCTTTCTGCCCTTCAATTAATCCCACATGTGTTTATTGGCCAGGTTGGCACAATAAACCTTAACTAGCTCAGTTCTTGACCCTTTGTGGGAAGGGGGAAGGGAGGGTGGACAGCAAGCCAGCCCCCGGTGGGGTGGGGGCGGCACAGCACTGCCTCAAACTTGCTGCAGACACAACATTCCCAGCTGACCCAGCCTTTGCTGAGCTCCCTCACTTCAAAGGAGAGAGGAAAAACAAAAGTCCTCTCATTCCTTGTGCTTTTCATACCTTTAAGGGAAGGGGAGGCCTTTGAATGTTCATTGGCTCTTTTTCAGCAGTCATCCATTGTCTTGTGATATAGGAGACTTCACGGGGTGAACAGGGGGTTACCCCAAGGGAGGAAGGCACCACGCCTCCAGGGCTTAGTGATCCTACCGGCAGATCGTGGGTTCCTGAAAGGGGGAGTGGGAATGGAGAGGGCAAGAGACGCGAGAAATGGAGACAAGACAGGATTCTGATCAAGTCTCATTTATTGAGCCAAAAGGCAGGGTTAATATAGGCTAGCAACAGGAAGGGGAGGTACAACTTATGGAAATAAGGGGTAGGGATAATCAGCCAATCATACACATAGCTTCAAAGAAACGGCCGGCGGAGGGGGGGGGGTGTGGGTGGGCAGGAAGAGCGGGGAAATGGCGGGAAGCAGTTCTCAAACAGGTCTGCATGCTAATTAGGTGAGTTCAAAACAGGTCTGCATGCTAATTAGGTGAACCCATGGTTCATAGGTTATCTTGCCCGAAAGCCCTTACAATACAAAAGGTCAATAAAGGTGTCACTGAGGGATGGGAACAGCATTCGGCTTCCCACAGCTTGGGACCTCCCCAGGCTCTCCGTCTGCAGGCCTGAGATCTTTGGGAAAGGTGGACTAGGCTTGGCTAGATCTGGAGCTTTCTGACAAGAGATTGGGTTGGGTGTGAGGAGGATGTTGGTCGACCATACTAGTTTCCTCAGGCCACCCAAAGAAATGCCTACAGACTAGGTGACTTCAGACAATAGGCATTTATTCTCTCACTGTCCCAGCAGCCAAAACAACAACAATGATGATGACAATGACCGTAATAAAACACCAAACCCGTTTTCATCAGGTTGAGGCTGACTCAAAGAGGTGAAGTAGGAGTAGAACTGGCTAAGAAGACTTCCACAGCGGTGAATCTTCCTGGAAGCAGACGGCCACTTCTTTCTCTGACGGCACATCTGACGTGTTTGAACCGCATACCTTTCTGTTAGCAGGGTAGTGCTGGAACCCGGGGCCACCAGGGCTTCTGGAGGCTAGAAGTTCAAAATCAAGATTGTGGTAGGGCCCCACTCCCCATGGAAGACCCTTTTTCTGGGGAAGACGCTTTTGCTTCCTCCCAACTTATATCAGAGGCTGGCAAACCTTGGTGTGCCTGGGCTTCAAGTGACCAGACATCCCACTTTTTAACCACTTGTCCCATGTCCCACGGTGTTTTAAAATTAAATAAATACATTGCAACACTATTTTTGCCTTCTGTGAACATTTGTTTGCTCCATATAGACCAAATTTTTAATCAAGAACACTCCCCTCCCCGTTCCCCCTGGTCAATGGTGTCCTGCTTAAAATCTGGACCATGGAGGGAGAAGTCCACCATTCTTGTTCTGGCCCCTAGTTCGGCTGCTGCTTCTTCTCTGAGATCATAACTGTCTCTCCTCTCCTTCCCCTGCCCAGCTTCTCAGCCATTGCTCCACAGCCTGTCACATGGTTGCTTCCCAGAGAAGCAGTGGTTGCCAAATCCCAGATGACTAGGTGGGTTGAAGAACCTCTCCTGCTCTTGCCTTTAGAAGCTCCATTCTAACTTTCACCCTGTGTTGACTGAGTGCCACAGTCGGTCAGGGAGCCCAGGATTGCCTGGGGTGGGGGGCAGGGGAGACAAGCGCGCAATGTTGTCACTTTAATTGCATTGGCATAAATATTTGATATTCGATAAATTAGATCTGGAGCAAGAAAAACATTCTTGCAAATGGATTTTTTACCTGGAGCCCAGCCCCATTAGCAGAGGAGAGGAGGGCAGCCTGCCCCAGGCCCGGTAATTAACTCAAGTGGAGCAGAACTAAGCATTTTTGACAGCCTTCCTGGTCTGGAATTAACTGTCATCTCAGAGTGAAAAAGAAACTGCAGTGTCACATTGCTGTTGATGCCAGGCTCCCCTGCACTGCCAGCTGACTGAGTTCAGCTACGTGTCCCTTTATGCTCTACAATGCTTTTTCATCATTAGGGACAAGCTTAAAAGCAACTAATGATGTATTTGATATCTATGCACCCGTATAACAG
>PVJH01043249.1:0-13751 GCA_004026705.1 Nesogale talazaci | reverse complement strand
TTTTTTTTAATTTGAAAAAAATGTATTTGTTAACCCATTAACTAAGGATGTATTGGCTACCCCCAAGAAAGTCTTAAGAATCTAAAGAAAAAAAAATCTAAATAATCCCACATAAGTCTAAAATCTAGCTCAAATAAAAGATTTGCAATAACATGATAGCGTGGCCCTAAGGAAACCTAGAGCATGGAGAAGTCATATGGACAAGTTTTGACTGACCCCAACTGACTGTTAGCACCAACAGGCAGTCTAATGGGTGAAAAGACAGGACAGACCTTCTATGACTCCAGCACTCAGGACTCTCTGGCAGCCGAGGCCTTGACATCGTCAGTCACAGACAAGTTGACCCTGCTATGGCCTAAATTACTATCACAGAGATCGAATATAATAAAATGGGCCTGGCGGTGTATGAAGGAGCCCTGTGGCACAGTGGGTATCCTGCTGGTCTGCTAATCTCAAGACCAGGAGTAATGGCACCTCCAGCTGCTCTGAGGGAGAATGACTTCTACTTCAGCATGCTTCAGAAGAGGCTCCCTACTCCTGGAGAGAAAGTAAGGAGGACAGTTTTTTGTTTTTTTTTTTTTAGCATCACTGCCTCTGGTGGTCGTGGGCGCTACCCAGTGCCAACTCCTGAGAGCTGCTGCTGGATTTGAACTGCCATGCCAGCGGGCCACAGTCCCGCACTCAACCACTTACGCCACCGGGGCTCAGCCCAGAAGGACAGTTCTATCCCTGTCTTATATGCTCACTATGAGTCGGGATTGAATCGAGGGCCGTGAGAGAAATTTGGGGTCATTTGTTACACTTTCATGACCACCTTTGATTTAGCAAACTTTTCTTTAAAATTAATGACTTATAGTCCTAACTGATAAAAACAGATACAAGCACTAGCCTTTCTTAATTGAAGGTGTTCAAATACATTTGAAATTCTTATATTTTCCCAACAAAATGTATATATTTAAAATTCTTAATATTCTGAAACCAACTAATGCCATACTGACACATTTGCTCACAAAGGAGAAATAACATATCCTCCGAATCACTCCATCTCACAAAGTACATTTTTGTTTGCTGCATGGCTTTAACAGAGCTTGTACGCAGGACGTGGATAAAGCTACTGAGCTGTGAAGAGTCTGAACAAGGAACCAACAGTGACTAAGCCACACATATTTCTTTAGATCTGTACTGTGCCAAGTTGGCTAAGCCACAATGGAAACACTTTACTACAGCTTGTTAACATAGTCACTAAGGAAAGGAGGTGTGTGTCAGAAAATATCTACGCATCCACTGCTGTCAATTCTGACTTCTATCACCCTAGAGATCACGACATTGCTGAAACAAATTCTTTACAGGATTAGAGAGCCTCATCTTTCGCCCATGGAAGGTTGGTGGGCTCCAACAGCTAAGCTTGGGGCTAACACTCTATCATTTAACCCCATGGGCTCCTTCTTTCGAATCCAGGTATTTTATACATTAGGAAGTGAGACCTACAGAGTTGAGGTGATGGTTCCAGGTCACAGCTGTAAATTGATGTGTGTGCCTCTAAAATGTGTGTTGTGAATCCTACCTTCTAACGTGGTTACTTACAATCCCATTTGGGAATGTTTTTGCATTTTTATGCTAATGAGGCAAGCTGGTATAGTGTGCAACCTGAGTCAATGTCTTTTGTGGATGTAATGATTCAACAAGTATAGATTGGGAAAGAGAAACATCAAGCCACAGGAAGAATTTCTAGAAGCAGCTCAAAAGACAAGGTCTTTCCTTCAGAAATCCTTCCTTTAGAGCTGTTGCCCTCTAAATTCTGGATCTTGCCTCCTAAATGGAGACAATGAATTTGCTTGGTACAAGTCATTTGTGAAAACACCAACTTGTGGTGTTTCTGTTAGAGAAGTATTAGAAAACGCATTGCCATCAAGTCCATTCTCTCTCAGAGAAACCCTATAGGACAAGGCAGCACTGTCCCTGTGGGTTTCCAAGAATGTAATTCTTTATAGGAGTAAAAATCCTCACCTTTCTCCCAATAGTCAATTGATGGTTTTAAACTGATAACCCTGCAGTCAGCTACCCAATGTCTGACCACTGCACAACAAAGGCTCGGAGAATGCTAGTCCAAGAATGGCCCAAGAAGATCTTTTTCTGAGAGAAGCCTACTTACTGGCCATGAGCCATACATCATGTCTCTTTTGTGCATTCCACAGGAGCCAACTTAGAGAAGGAGACTTCACATTGTCTGGGTTTCCAGAGGGGGGAAATGGGCGTGACCATCCATTTGAGACTGGACAGCATCAAGGCAAGGATGGGGCAAATCAATCCCAAGTAGGACTGAAAGGAAATCCTTGCTGGAAGACCGAGCCAGGAGCAAGAGTGGGGAACATCCACATTTTGAAAGAGGTACTGGTGACTCTGTTGTTGAGTATGGTGGGTGACAGAGAAGTAACCTCACATTGTAAAGGGGTGCTAAACAAACACTGTAGGAAACATGGGGTGTGGGGCAATGGACCAAATTTTATGCTCCTAGGTAAACTATGAATATATTTCTACCCAACCCTAAGTAAACTATATCATGGACTAAGCAGCAGGATGACCCTGGACACTGACCATGCAGTCAGCATGACATAAAGCAAGGGCTATACCAGAAGAACTTAACATAGAGGTCCCTGCCCCCAAGTTGCCTGCACCCTATGACAGATATTTGGAAGGAAGAGGAAGAAGAGAGGGGCTGTGGAAATGGTGGTCACTGCACCCTTGGTAGGGACACCTAGCTTGGGAGGTGTCCGATGAAAAGGGACCAGAATCAACAATATATTTAGTACCTTGATAATCCCCTTTGAGGTGACATGACAAGTTTTGTTCTGTTGGGTAAGGAACTGCTCAGGGAAGAAGTGAACCAGAAAAATTTCCCCTGGCACCAAGTCTCATACTTGGGTAAACAGAGCTCAGTGGACTGGGAGATCAAACTGTAGGACAACAATTCATGGACTGGGGGCCCAACATAGATCTGTACTCACATGGATTCATACCGACAGTGTCCAGATGGCTGTGTCATTGGGAAAATTGATGCCATCAGTGCAATTGCAATATACCCCAGAGGGGTGAAGGACAAATTTCATACTTTTTTGCTTATATGGGTTTTTGTTTTCCTGCCTTTGTTTTGTTTTTTCTCTTTATTTGCTGGTTGGGTTGCTGCTGGTACTAATGTAGTGGGTGATATGAGGGTTCGATTTTGTCGTAAGACGATTCCCAAAGTAAACCTCAGACACAAGTATTCCATGAGCAAGCAGATGGAGTCTGGGCACCAACTTAACTCTAGCCCCAATACATGAAAGTAGATTCTGGTTAACATGGCCCGGCTCAATATATGCCTTCATGAAATGATTACTGAAAATAAAGGTGACACAGCTAAGTGGGTGAAGAAAGCAGATATTGCCTGGCTATCAACTGGAATAGTGTCTGAGGTCTTAACGGCAAACAAGCAGCCATCTAAGCTAGGGGTCAACCAAGTCCACATAGAAGCAGCACACCAGTTTGTGCGATCCAAAGATGCTAAGTACAAAATGAAAAGCTAACAAAGGGGAAAGTATCAGAGCTTAAATTGTGAACACCCCGTTTGTAGAAGGCTATGGAGGACAACGGGAGCCTCGTATCTCGTCAGCTTAGGCCACTGGTAAATCCCCCTCCTAGCCACTGGCAAAGATCTGGAACAGCCTTCTCATCAAACAGACTATTGCAATCCAGGTCAGGCTGGAAAAAACTTGGCCTGCTGACCTCTTGAATTTGTTCTAGGTGCAAGGATCTCTTGCTTGATCCTGGCTTTTTGGTTACTGATGGAGGTCTTGTCTTTCCTGCTCATTGTGGCAATTTTAGAAATTGCTATTACACTTATACTTCAATTCGTTTTTTGTTCTTTATTGTTTCTATTGAGTTTAACGATGTATGAATCACAGAGACAATATGCCCCAGAAGGGTGACTGGCAATTTTATACTTTTGTAACAATGTATGAAGCACAGAGATAATAACTGATGTTAGGATGTGTAGGGGATGTAAGGGTGAGTAAGGGGGGAGATGGGAAGGGAAGGGATTTTGAGAGTGAACTATGAAGGCAGGAGGGGGAGTGAACACCAGAACTGAATGTGAATACACGGGTCATTTTAAAGGTTATTTAGTCATGGGGCGAGTAGAAAGTGTTCTGAAGTTGATTGTGGTAATGATTGTACAATTCTTGACATGACTGAATTTTGTATGATGTGGTTTGTGTGCCCAAAAAATTGAAACAGAGAAAATCCTTTTCTTCTACAATTATGAAATTATAGCTAGACACCAAGCAGACTACATATTCCAATCTGCTGTGCAGTTAAAGTACAACGTTGAATGGAAATGACAAGGTCAGAAGTTCAAAACTTCCAGCCCCTCTGTGGGAGAAAGATGAGGCTTTCTATTCCCGTAAAGCTTTAGTCTTGAAAACCCACAGGGGCAATTCTACTCTTTGCTATAGAGTCGTTATGAATCGGATTCAACTCAAAAGGAGTAAGTAGTTATTTTTTGTTTTAAGAGTAAAACTGGGGCTGAGCCCTGGTGACGTAAGTGGTTGAGTACGGAACTGTAGCCTGCGGGCTTGGAGGTTCAAATCCAGCGGTGGCTCTCAGGAATGGCACTGGGTAGCGGCCGGCAGTGATGCCCACAAAAAAAAAAAAAAGAAAAAAAGAGTAAAACAGAACTTATGCTTATCACTCGTTAACAACTCAAATTTCATAACTAGGTACATTAGTTTTTCTAGGGTTACCAAGAGAAAGCATACGGCCCATGGTTTTAAAATATGAGGAATATATTTTGTCAGGCTGCCAGTTAAATGTGAAAATTAAGAGTATGGCCACTTCCAGATTCTCTGGAAGAACCTGCTGTGCTTCTGCTAGTTTACAGTCAGGCACAGTGTTCAAACCACCAGCTACTCCTAAGGACCGAGATGAGGCTCTTCACTCCTGTGGTAAAGAGCTGGGGTGAGGGACATCCTAAGACTGGTTGTGGTGACGATTGTACAACTCTTTTTGATGCGACGGAACTGTTGAATTGGGTGAAATGTGGAGTAAGTGCCAACAAAACTTTAAAAAATAAAAACAGGGCTGAGCCCCAGTGGCGTAGTGGTTGTGCGTGGGACTGCGGCCCACTGGGACGGAGGTTCAATTCCAGCAGTGGGGCTGGGCCTCCTACTCCCACCACCGGAGAGCAGTGATGTCCCCCCAAAAAACAAAAAAAAAATAAAAAAATAAACACAAAATAATGAAATTAAAAGAGTTTTGGAATCCCAAGACAGTTCTACCCTATCCTACAAGGTCATCATGAGTCAGAACTGTCTCCACAGCAGTCAGGATGGAATTTTTTGTTGTTTCCTGCAATATGACCTCATGTTAACTACTTACTTCTGCAAAACCTATTGTTAAATAAAGCATCAGTGGATAAGACTTCCACATATCTTCTGCAGGTATAGAATCCAACTCATAACTCTAGGTACATATCTTACACAATGATATCAGAGACAAATAGATGAATAGATATAAGGTGAAACTTTTCATAACAGAAATCCCAAGCATATTCATAGAAAAAGTAATATTATTTTTTTGTGTTTTTTTGGGGGGAGGGGCTTGGGGGCATCACTGCCCTCTGGTCGTGAGACTGGGAGGCCCAGCCTTTGCTCCTGTGGAGCTGGAATTGAACCTCCATCCCAGTGGGCCGCAGTCCCGCGCACAACCACTACACCAGCGGGACTCAGCCCAAAAAAGTACTATTATTAATTAATTTAATTTAAATTGGATCTATTGTTCAGGAATTCAAACACAGGTGGTAGAATTATAAAGGAATGCAAGGGAGTGACACAAAATTGAGTTAAGTGTCTCTTGTGGGAGAGACAGGCTGTTACAAGGTTGTTTTTTTTTTATTGTTTCTTAAAACTATACATTTTAAATATGTTCTTCTGCTAAATGCCATACGCACTTTTAACCCACCTTTCCTTACTTTCTACCTATGACCCTCAGTACTAGTGAAAGTCAAGCTCAGGCTTCAGATCTTTGCTGTCACCTCTAAGTGGCTTGTCTGAACCACCCCACCTAAGGATCCTGAGAACATTTTCAGATTCCACTACTTGTCCGTATCACCTCTCCTCTACTTCTAAAGTCTAAAAGGGAAATGCCGTCAGCAGCTGGAGGACTGAGCTATGATTGTGCCACCTTTGCTGACAACTAGACAAGGTGGAACACAGTTCCTGACACACAATAAGCCCTTAATACTGACTTCTTATGGATAGGTGGATATAAGATGATTAAAAATAAATGAAAATGATGTACTCAATGACAAATGAATAAATACATTACAGAGTTAGGCACCCACTGGCGATAAAGATTCAAGTTCAGTATTAAGCTGGTACTTACTGAGGTTTCCCAGGCCTCTTCAAAATTTTAAACAAGTGTGTCTTGAGGGCTCAGGAACAGCAAAAAGTTGCCCTCAGAGGTTGCTTTAACATCATTCCCCACATTATTATAATAATCTGCATGTATTAAGGATCACTAAAACATGGCATCAAAAATGCAGGTCCCTTTGTAAGAGTTAACAGATAATCCAAAATTTAGATTTTAAATACTAGAAACTTTATAAAAATCACACTTAAAGTATATCCTTTGTATTATGCATAAAACGAGTTCCCTCCACACAAACACTATGATGACTAATAACATGCAAGGCTATTTGACATGTCCGTATATTGGAAGTTGGGACCAACAAGGCAGGCATTTATATTGCCCTTTATGTACTTACTACTTGTGTCATGTGGCAGTCAAAAGGCTAAATGAGATGCTTGCAGCAAAGAAAACAGTTTTGAAAGGTCACGCTAAACAGCCAGCCAGATTTTCTTTCACAGTATCTTACTGTCTATGGCAGACTTTATGACAAACTGACCACAGTAACTTTCTGAGTAAAAGCAAAAGTAAGTCACATTATCAAAGAATCAGAAACAGGAGGCACTTAACAATGTAACCTTTATGAATGTTTATAATTGCATAAATATCCAATACGTGTTACAGAAAAAAGAACCCTGAGACAAAGAATGATAAAGAAAAGGAAGAAGAAAAGCAAGTGAAAACTGGAAGGCAAGTTTAAACTCTACCACTGTTTACTATTGTGTTCATATGAAATGATTAAAAGGGTCTAAACTTGTCAAATTAAAACATCTCACTTACTACGGAAAAACACTAATACTTAAAACATGATACCACCTATCGATTTTTTTCTATCTTAATAAGTATTCCAAAGAAGTTATATAGCTTCAAAAACCTCTCTGTAGGAAATGTAATCCCATCAACACACCCTCAATTATAATTTTATTGGTCTATCATCTAGGCCAGCAGCTGGAAGTCACCAGCTGCTCGTGAGGAGAAAAATGGGGCTTTCTATTCCCGTAAAGAATGATGATCTTGGGCTGAGCCCTAGTGGCTTAAGTGGTTGAGTGCGGGACTGCGGAACGCCGGTTTGGCGGTTAATATCCAGCGGCTCTCAGGAGCAGCACTGGGTAGCTCCCACGACCACCAGTGGGGAGTGATGCCCCCCCCAAAAAAGAATTATGATCTCAGAAACTCACAGCGGACAGTTCTATCGACTTGATGAAAGTGAGTTTTTATTATCTATCTGAATAGATGTTTTCCCACCTTGTACCCACATAATATACCATAACAACAAAATGAAAGCTTCCCTAGCTTCTTATAAAATGTCCAGTTGTGGAGGTTAACAAGGGTTTTTGTAAAAGTTAACAAGGGTTTTGTAAAAAAAAAAAAAAGAAAGAAAATAATTCAACTCACTTAAGCATTTTTTCCAATCTTAGAATATTGAGTTATACATGCCTAATAGTAAAAAATACTACGGCTTAGCTGAGGCACACCCTAGCCTCAAAGTGACATCCTTACTAACACTTGAAAGAGGTCTCGGGCAGTAGATGCACCCCATTCAGTGGGTATTTTAAGCTCTTGAATGATACTTGTTATACTAGTTTGAGTCGATTATTGTTATTCCCTTTACCTTAAAATCACTTCCGCAGAGAGCCAACCAGTTGTTTTCTTATCTACGATATTTTAATTGTCTTCATATAATGTCAAAAGTGGCTTTTATTTTTCATTCTCTTAAAGATTAGCTCCATAAAAGTGCTGACACATAGCCAGTGTCCAGCGAACATTTGGTGAACTGCTCTACAATATTTTTCTTAATGCTTCTTGTCCCAGGATCCTAACTTCATTATTGATTAACTACATATCTAAAAACCAACTAAAAAAGTCTGCTGATGGGCTGAGCTCCAGTGGCATGGTAGTTGTGTGCAGGACTGCAGCGCACAGGGTTGGAGGTTCAAATCCAGCGGCAACTCTCCAGGAGCAAGTCTGGGCCTCCTACTCCCACCAGGGGGCAGTGATGCGCGCACACACACACACACACACACACAGCTTGCTGCCACCAGGCTAATTCTGATTCATGGTGACCCATGTGCTAAAGACTAGAACTGCTCCATAGTTTAATTGGTGATCAACTTTATGGAAACAGATCACCAGGCTTTTCTCTCACAGCAGCTGTTCGAAAAAGTAACTGGGCCACCTAGAACTGTCTAGCAGATAATCTCATTTCCTACTTTATTTTAAAACAGGGTAAGAAATTTTATAATTTTCTTCCTCTTCGCCTGAAAAATCCTTTGTATCTTGAACCACCCTTCCACTCTAGTATGGAAGCAAAAAGGTACCTACTCCTTTAAGTTTTCTGCCATGGCCTTGATATTAAATCTATCTCCTCAGAAATTAAGCATTCTACAAAATTTTAATCCAATCACTTATTAAATTAGCCTCATGGCTCGCGCTCTCTCTCTCTCTCTCTCTCTCTCTATCTATCTATCTATCTTTCTCTGAGACTGTAAACCATTAGAGAAGCAGCTAGTAGGTTTGAACTGCAGCGTTTGTGATTAACAGCCCAGTTGCTGCTGCCGACTGAAAAGATTTTTTCCCCTTTAAAAATGATCAGTCTTCCTTTCTACACAGTAAACCCTCCTGAAAACATTCTATCTTATTCTTTGTGCTGTATATTTTTCTAAAACCACTTACTTCTTGACCTCGTGGCAATGTATCCTGGTCTACTCAGTTGTACTCTCAGTTGTCAATACCTCTTAATCAAAATTCAATAGCCTCTTTCAGAGCACCAGAGCCTTCCATCATTCTACAGTCTCCTATCTGTCTAAAGAGCCTCTCCTTGAAGCTCTTTATTGTACTTAAGAGAAATGCAGGACATTATCTGGTTTCCTTTCTTTTTATTTTTTTCTTTTACTGATTCTTTTAACAGCCACACTCATTTAAAATAAACATTTCTCTAGTTATGCTGCTACAAATGGCAATGTATGGCTGACCCCCAGTGGCGTAGTGGTTGTGTGCGGGACTGTGGCCCACAGGGTTCGAATCCAGCAGCAGCTCTCCAGGAGCAAGGCTGGGCTTCCTACTCCCCCTAGGGCAGTGATGCCCCCCAAAATTACCAAAAAATTGGCAATGTAACCTACTGCCATAGTTCAACTTCTATGTGAATTACCCCGAAATCCTTATTAGACCCTAAATTATCTTTAAGTTTGTCTTGTATTCTCAGAATGAAGAGGCTTAGAAATTTCATCTGCACCTCCAAAATCAAAAAGTCTCTAACAGAATTCCTCATATTTGTCATTTCTTGTGGTTAATGGCACCACCATACTTTCAGCTACTGGAATTCAAAATGATGGACGCATTTGTGGCTGCTTTCTTCCACTTTCCCTGCCAAACTACCTCTGAAATCTATACTGTCAAATGGTCCCTTGGCTACCAAATCCAAAACAGTTTCTCCAGTTTACAATTAAGATCGCTAAAAAGCTTCCAACATCACTGACCGCTCCTCTTTCCTTACGGAGCTCTGTTTTTAACTTTCAGGTCAACATAATCCTAAACTCCATACTAAATTTTCACCAAGGGCTAGAATTTCCTTTCCCTCACACACTGATTAATTAAAGTCACCTACTTTCCACTTCCACTACTTACTTGGGTAATCCTTATTCCATTTCTACAATATTTATCAAAGCTGTAATTAATCAAGTCAGTTCAAAGTATTCACTTACCACCTAACTTTGTCTGCTATACACTCACTGAGTGCTGGAAACATATCTGTACCATTAACACTATGACTAGAGTAACACAGACCAGCCTTGAAGAGAGATTTTTGTGGAGATTTTAAGAGTTAACATCATTACTCTTGCTGTTAGCTGCTACTCAATCAATTCTAACTCTCACGGTGACCTCATGTGTGCAGAGCAAAAACCGCTCCACAAAGTTGTCTTAGCTTAACTCATAAGGGAAGCAGATCAGCAATACTTTTCTTACACAGCTGAATGGTTTAGAATCTTCAACCAAGGCCTAGAGCAGGGGTGCTCAATACGGCTTCGCTGGCGATCTACTAGACGATCCCAAAGGTAATGTGAGTGAATTGCATGGCAATAAAAAAAACAGACGTAAGCCCATCATCAATCCTGGCACTCAACTGACACACCGCACAGCCAATCAGATGCAATCTTAGGTGTCAACATATGTGCAAACAACTACGCTAAGTGCCACAAAACTGACAAACTTAACCATACGAAAGAGTATTAAAATGAATGGGGGAGCTGGACCATGTAAGACAAAAATGTATCAATTTCATACAGAATGGGGGATTTTGACACTACCAGCCAACATTCAGCTGAAGTCCAGAGCCCATGAACAATTCTGAACTCACTCGCAAAGGGAAAGTATCCAAACATGAGAAAATGTTTTACCTCCTTGACGGCATGATTCGACTCTACTTATCTGATTCAGCCTTTTCCCTTATGAATCATTAAGCCCAAGCACCGTTCCACCATGACTGATGACGATTTGGAAGTGTGCTTGAGACTCTCAGCAGCGACCGTCTGGACTATGCCTCCCTGGTTCATTCCATTCAGTACCAGTCATCAGAGTCAACTCAGGTCATGACCAAAAAACGTACATAGCTCATTGTGTTGTGCAATATGAACTCATGCGGTTTTGTAAGGTACGTAAACATACACTGTACATATGAAAATTCTCAAAGCACTTAAAAATAAACAAATGCTTTGCATTTTTGTAGTTGGTAGATCATTGAATGGATTATTTTATAAGTAGCTCACATGCTGAGAAAGTGTGAGCACCCCTAGCCCTAAAGTCATCCCTGGCCCACCCCACCCACTCGCTGTACTCCATTTAAATTAATTTTAAAAGTAACAACCGGGCTGAGCCCCGGTGGCGTAGTGGTTGTGCACGGGACTGCGGCCCACTGGGTTGGAGGTTCAATTCTAGCTCCCAGGAGCAAAGGCTGGACCTCCTATTCTCACCACCAAAGGCAGTGATGCCTAAAAAAAAATTTTTTTTAATAAATAAATTTTTTTAAAAAGTAAGAACCTCTGAAATACCCATATTTACAAATTTCTGCTATATCTAATTGGAGAAGCCATCTAAATAACTAAAAAATACAAAATAGACTGCTTACCTCAAAATGACAGCCCCCATTTCAGTCTTTTAGGAAAACAGATGGCATTGCTTCTTTTTAAAAAGTGAAGTTTTCATGGAAGACCTTTTTCAGATTAGAAGATGCACTACAAAAAAGATTGAAAATATCAAGATACTAATGTAAATGAGCTAAATTAGAATTTTATGATATATAAAACTTTGTTTATAACTATATATTTAGAAACAAGAGAAATATATAGAAAATACATTTTTATTGGTTGTATCCCTCAAAAAGACATATTTAAGTTCTAACCCCTGGTACCTGTGAACATGATTTGGAAATAGGTCCTTGCAGATGTAATTACTTAAGTTCACATGAATTCACTGAGGAGTGGGAGGGGTCCTAATTCATCTTATAAAAAGAACAAGTGAAGCAGACAGTGATGTACAAGGAAAGTGTGGTAGATGATATATTCTTGTCAGTTTGAGGATTAAGACTGCAGGGGTGGAGTCTAGCTTATCAATCTGGAGATAGTCAATGAGACCTCTGTGTGGGCATGGCCTTCTGAGAATTCTGGGAGATCCAGTATTCCTCCTTGGTGGCAGTAGACACTATCTCTCTCAGATCACTTCCTTGGATTCTAATGATAATACTCACTGTCTAAGAGACTCAACTGACAAGGCTGGCTCCCTGCAAGCCATCTGAGGAGAAGTCACATGGATCTAGCCTGATATAGCCAGATACCTGGACATAGAGAAGCCACGTGGAGACTCCTGTCAGCGCTGACATGTTTACATTGCCACTTGATTCAAAGGCATCCTACTCATCTGGCTTATGATGGCTCTGTATTTAGTGTCATCGCATGTGTTTCGTGAGTCCATAAGAAGACTATAGACTGGCTGAGCCTCGGTGGCGTAGTGGTTGTGCGCGGGACTGCGGCCCACTGGGACAGAGGTTCAATTCCAGCAGTGGGGCTGGGCCTCCTACTCCCACCACCAGAGAGCAGTGATGCCAAAAAAAAAAAAAAAAGACTATAGACTGGTATTGGACATATGGGTTAATATCAGATTTATGAACTTGATCTGGACTGCACTGGAATGTTTTCTCAATGTTCATTTTCTCGTGTATACATAAATCTCTCCTTTACATACAGATGTGTGCTTATGAATTTGTTTCTCGAGTCTAACTAACACATTATGGTACCGAGAGTGGGGTAAATTAAAGTTATTCTTAAGTGATGAAATTGGCAATGTGTTGCTCTGCAGACTGTCATTAATGCCTAGTTTAAGTCAAGCATTAAGTTTTTTTTACTTCATTTCAATCAATCAATGCTACCATCAATCAATGCTGACTCATGACCTTTTAGGACAGGGTTGAACTGCCCCTGTTAGTGATCAGAGACTGTTAAGTGTTTAAATAGGAGTAGAAAAATCAGTCATTCCCCCATGAAGTGGCTGTTGTTTTCCAACTTCAAACCTTGTAAAATCACAGCCCTACAAGTAACCACTACGCCACCAGGGCTCTTCGTTTATTTTGATTAGAAACCACCACTTTGTTGCCCTTATGGTCTTTCTCTTTAAATCTTTCTCCTTCCAAAGGCCTAAATTTTTTCCCATTTATTGTGATATTGTTTATTGGTTCAATAAGGACTTTTGTTCTCTTTCTGAGGCCTAAACTTTTTAAGACAATGACAATGTGCGTGAAATGAGTCCATCTGAACCATAGGTTTATTAACTGTGGTCTAAGGTAAAACTGAGAATTAGAACATGTCCAAATATCAATGAATTAGAACGTATATTTATGAACAACTGATTTTCAACAAGTTTACCAGGTCAATTCATCGATGGGGTAAATGATGTTAGAAAACTGATACCCAAGTCCAAAAGACTAAGAGGGGACCCCTTTCTTTTACCACATGCAAAAATTAATTCAAAATGGACCATAATCCTCAATGTAAAAGCTAACAACATATAACTCAAGGGAAAAAATAAAAAACTGAATCTTCCATAAATCTTAAATCAGGGAATTTTGTTTTTAAATCTGACACCAAAAGCCAAAGTTGCAGATGGAAAGATAAATTGGACGACATCAATTTTGAAATTTTCTCCTTGATTTTTAAAACTCACAGAGTAGAATATGCCTGCAAATCATATTATCTGATAAAAGTGATGAGTGCATCACCATTGGTAACTTGAAAAAAAAGGACAGGTGGCTTTGGGGGTATGTG